>RXOD01006365.1:0-10560 GCA_005223375.1 Amoebophrya sp. AT5.2
CCGCCGACAGCGGTCGTCGATGGTCGGAGGCCACGTTAAAGAACGCGGATCCTCGGAAGACACCCGATGGCGCAACGAATGTGGATTACGCGTTGATACTTGAGCCGCCGACGAGCGAGGCGCCCAACCCCATCGCGTTTTTCGTTTCCGAGATTGCGTCGTTCGTGGAGGGTGCTCTGTTTACGCCGGAAGAAGGGGTAGAATCTGCGCAACAGCAGAACAAGGCCCTGCAGCAACTCTCCCCCCAAACAACTTCTGGGTCCTCGCTGAAGGACCGTTTTTTGCGCACGATCTACGAGAGCTTCCAGCGGCGGCGGCGCAAGTACCGGTGTTACGAGTTGCGGCAGCTGTTTCCGCAGGACGGTTTCCCCAACGTGCCCGAGCGTGACGACGTGTGTGTGAACCGCGACAGCAGCCAGGCAGCGCGCTCGTACGGCAACCGCGCGTACTGCTACGCGGCGAAGGCTTTTTCCGTTCAGTCCGCGGACCGGCTGTTTGTGGGGGACGAGTCGGCCAAGGGCCGCGCGTTCGAGGGCCTGCTGAACGAGCGGTTCAGCGTGAAGTGCCCCCAGTGCATGGACTTCTTCGGGGAGACCAGCCTGTTCGGCCTATTCGACCGCCGCGAGCACGGGATCTACGTCACCGGCGTCGGCCGCGTGCTGCACGGCGAGCTGCAGTCGCACCTGCGGGCGCTGCACTTCCGGGGGATTTTGCTCTACCGCTTCGACCTGCTGCTGCACGCGCTGGGCGCCGCCGACGGGCGGCGGTTCCGCGACGAGCTGAACCTCGCGCACACGTGGCTCAACCTGCACGAGAAGGTGTTCCTGCGCGACCCGAAGACGGCCTTCGACGAGTTCGACGAGGAACTGCTGGCGCGGCAGGAGGTGGACCCCTCGACGGCCGCACGCTACCTGAAGGTGGACGACGCGAAGGTCCGGCTGGTCGTGAACACCTTGAGCGGGAAGGTGGAGGGCTACGAACAGCGCTTCGTGTTCTTCGTGCACCCAAGGTTCTTTCTGTTCGGAGTGGCCAGTCTGACGGCGGGCGCGAACACGCTGCACCACCGATTGGAGGAGACAAACGCAAGGGCGCCGACCGCTGGTGCCATTGGAGCACATGTTGACCAGCAGCAGTACTACGGAGGGGGAGACGCTCGCGTCGTGGAACAGGATCATGGCAGCCGGCGGCGGTCGAGAGCAGACGAGCCTCTGTTCGCCGCCTACTCAAGTGTCGCGGAGAACGGAGGCGGACCGCCTGCGAGCCCGGGGCTGCGGCCGCTGTGGACGATTTCGAGAATCACCACCCGGGCGTCGCTGGTGTACCTGCTGCAGACTGGCTACCTGCTATCGCAGAACGAGGAGCGCCACAAGTTGACAGGCGAGATGCCGAAGCAGGAGCAGAGGTTTTTACCGCAGCCGCGGTCGTCAAAAATCTACCTGCCGCGGCCTGTGATTCCGCCGCCCAACTACAGACAGCAGAAGTACCGGCACGGCGTAACGGAAGAGATTTTTCGGCTCGAGGAGGACGTGCACGTGTGCTTCGACGACAAGGGGCCCTACATCGTTGTTCTGCGGCACAAGGTGCAGTTTCTTTCCCTGTGGCGGGACTGTCTGTCGCACCGGGTCACCTCGGTTTGGGACCAGATCGCGATGGAGCTCGGCCCAACCGGGGCTCAGTTCGCGTACAACCTGAAACTGCGGAAAATAAGGTTACGGCCCTTCGAGGAGGCAGATCGGGCGTTCATCGCGATGGACCGGTCGGTGTGCGGCGACCCGTCGCCGCCGGACGATGTTTCGGAAACAAAAGTGTACTACGCAGACCTCGAGGCCGATCGCTCCACCACGTTTCGCATCGTCACACACGCCCCGACCGTGGACAGCGACAGCACCACGAGCCGCTTCTTGCGCGACCCGCTGCCGACGGCGGCGGCACAGGCCGACTTCCAGTTTCCGTTCGGCAGCACCGCGAGCGGGGAGTTCGCAACGATTCCGGGCGACTTGTCATCATCGGGCGCAAGAGGCCGGACCTACAGTCTGCGCGCCTCCCTCTTCGGGTCCGCGCACCTTGCACACTCTGCGCCGGTCATCATGGACCCGGGACGGCTCGGCGGCGCGGTGGGCGGCGGTCTGGGAGGACGTGGGGCGGCGACGGACGCCTTGGGCTCGCTGCACTCCCCGTTACTCGGGTTTACCGAGTCCGCCCGCCGGGACACGTGGCATCACGCTCCGCACCAATCGTCTCGTGGAGAGGGGGCGCGCGAGGAGGGCGCGGCGGGCATTGCGATGGAACAGTCGACGTCTATGCTCCAGCATTTGATGCTGCAACACTCGGCGGCGGCCATTCCTGGTCGCGCCGCGTGGCGAGGTGGCGACGCGGACGCGCTTCGTGACGGTGCAGGCAGTGATGGCGACAGCCGTTTCACCGACCTGGAGCCTGCGGCGGAAAGCGCCACTTTGGGCGTGCGCATGGTGGATCTGGACCGAGTCCGGTGCAACATTTTCGACGCGTTGACTTTCCAGTCGCGGCCAGTGGACGTACACGTGCGGCAGGCGGAGCGGAATGTTCGCGGGGGTAGCGGCCGCGCTGTCCTCTACCTGTACCGCGTCGCTTGCTGGCGCGGCGGCTCGGACGCGTTCTTCAGCGGGCGCGCGAAACGCCACTTCCCCGACTGGGCGATGACCGAGCAGCTACAGACTGCACCTGGTGGTGAACAGGGGGACACCAAGGACAAAAGCGAGCAGCGCCAGCACGTCGAGCAGGGTACTTCTAGCGTCGACCCCGCGGGGACAGCGGCAGCCGCAGCAGAGGCAGAGCCTCAGCAGCATACCATTTTCATTGGCGCGCCCACGAATTATGGTGGCACCGCAAATGCGGTTGCAACTCCGTCTCCACAGCACCAGGTCGCGTTCGACGCGCTCGCTAACGAGGAGAGTAAGCTCTCCATGATGGAGGAGATGGATCTGGAGCACGAGGAAAACCCGTCGCACCGGGACGAGGACGCCTCGAGCGAGCTGAAGCCGCCCCTGGTCGAGCCCAGCTTCGTGAAGAGCTACTTCGTGGTGGGGACGTTGGCGAGCTTCCGGGAGGCCGTGGAGCAAGCCACGGAGCCGTTCCTGCAGCGCATGCACCAGAAGAGCGCGCGCTATGAAAAGCAACTGCGGACGCGGGTGAACCCCCGCGGCGGTCCGGGTATGGCTATGGCTGGCTCCGGGCGCGCCGGTCCGGTTGGTCGGAACCAACACCCTCGCGGCTCTCCATCGGACATCAAGGAAAATCATGCGAAGGAAGAGTACGTTCACGAGCATATCCGGCTAATCGAGGACGACCTTCGCTGCGGCGCGAAGTACCGCAGGTGCGAGTTCCCGACGAAGGCACGGGAGCCGAAGGCGCTGCCCGAGGGCTACGATTCGCGGGAAACCTGGATCCGAGACGCGCTGGGGCGGTTTCTGCAGGCCCTGATCCACATGGTGGACGAATCTCCGGACCCGGATTTGTACGGGACGCACCTTCCGGACAGCGAGTGGTTCTTCATGCGCATGGGGCTGGCCGGCCACGTATACGTGGAGCCCCCCATTAACGCTGCGCGAATGTTGCAGGAGGAGATCGGGGTCAGGGACTCTAGAGAGAAAAAGGACGCAAACGCGGCAGCAGGGGAGAAAGGGGCTGGTCCGAAGAGCGACGCAGAAACGATGAATGACCCCGCCGCACCGGCGGAAGCAGGAGGCGTGGATGCCAATTTAGGCGACAGGAGATCACCAGGAGCAAGGGCAGAGGTAGAGCAGGTCATCGGAAACTTCTTTCGGTTCACGGAGTGGAATGAGTATCGCCGCGCAAACAAAGCCTCGTCCGGAGTGCACTTCCTGAAATGGTTTCAATTCATTTTTGTTTTCTCGCTACGATGTCGGAAGCGAAAGGGCAAACAACTGATAGAAGCATGTAGAAAAGTAGCCAAAAGTAGTACGTTCATCTTGAATGATTTTTGGGCCGCGCTTTCGTGCGGCTGATGCGGAATTTATTCATTCGCACTCTTGCTCCAGGTTTAAGGAGGCGGACGGAGCACCATCGGGCGAGAGGGGCAAGAGCAAGCCTTCTGCGCTGCGCCACGAGGTGCTGCGCTCTTGGACCGTGCGCACGCTGGTGCCGTCGGTGTCGCGACCGAGCTCGGAGCCCGCCCCTACTGACCCCGCAGACACCCTTGCGGTGTGGTCGGATTACCTGTACGCGAGCACCCAGCAGCGCCGACTGGGCGAGGGGGGCACGCTCTCCACGTACCTCTCCAACAAACTGCACTCATCCATGCTTTCCGCGCCACGCGCCGCCGGGGACGGCGCCGACGAAGGTTTCGCGGATCCGGTCGACCTGTATGCCTTCCCGCCCGCGAAGGGTTTTTTCCGGAAGCACCTGCGCGAGAGGTGGCAGGCGGAGGAGAGCCGCCGCGCGTCGCCGCGAAGGGGTACGCGCGACCCGAATACACCTTTGCCCCACTTGAAGCGGAAAGCGGGCCGCGCGGTGACGCAGGGCGGCGTTCCGTTGCAGGGTGCGGCCCGCGGCGCTGCCGGCAATCCCACGACCCGCACCACGCCGTCGACGTCGGTGGGTGCTGCCACCGCGCGTGCGGACGCTGACGAGGCAGGTGGAGAGCAGGCGGAGAGCAGGGCGAAGCGCACGCCGGCGCAGCTGGTCGCGGACTCCGTGGCTGTGGGCAGCGGCCGCTCTTGGGAGACGCTGCGGCAGTTTCTGCTCGCACACGCGGGGCACCTGCATGCGCTGGTCGTCTCGATCTCGCACGTGGACATGGAGAAGACCACCGCGCGGAAGTACCTGCACCCCTCCGTGGACCCACTGGACCGAACCACCGACGGCCTGCCGGACTGGCGTACGCTGTACGCGTTCAGAGACGCGGAGGCCGACGTCCGGGCGCCGGGCGTACGGACCGCGGGTGGCGCCGGTGCAGCCGCCGCTCGGGCACAACAACTGCCGCCCAGGCTGAACATCCGGCTAAAGGACGCCTGCGAGCTGCCGAGCCCCGCCACAGGAAAGGTGGTGGCGAAAGTCGTGTTCAGTAGTGGCGACAGTTCGGAAGAAGCCGGTGTAATTTCGCCTACTGGTGCAGGAGGAGGTGGAGGACCCACAACTCCGACCGCAGGAGGCGGAGCAGCCGCTTCAGGCGGAGGGCGTAGTGCCCCGGCGGAAGCTGCGGGGGAACCCGGCACCGAGGGGACAGCGTCGGGCAGACGATTCAGTTCCTCGGACGAGGCGGGCGAGCAGGGGGACGATCCGAGTCGGACGCGGGCGACGAGGGGGACAAGCTCCGAGGAGCCGCACTCGGACGCGACGTCCTCGGAAAAGTCTCCTCCACAGGAGCAGGCAGAGCTAGACGAGCTCGAGCGACAGAAGTTGCAGCTGCGGCACCTGGACCTTTGTTCCAAGCTGCAGTTCACAGAGCGCAATGAGCTTATTACCCCGTTGGGCTTCCGCGAAAAGATTCACCCGGCCGTGCACGAGGGCTCCGTTCTGATTCGGTTCGAGATTCGGTGGAAGAGAATGCACCCGAACGGCAGCCCGTTGACAGCCTCCGTGGGTACCGGAAGCGGCGTACACACCACTCCCGCAAAGGCCGCGGCGGATCCCAAGGTAGTACCCGACGGGGACGGTGCGCCCCGCTGGTCGAGCGAAGGCGACGCATCTTTGGGCCACTCCGAAGGAGACGCGCCGCGCCGGTCGAGGGAATTGCCTTTGAGTGGAAACGCTTCCCTGGGGCGTTTCGGTTTCGCCGTCGACGAAAAGAGGCGGCGGCGGCTGGCAGCAGGAGGCATGGCCCACGGAACTCCGTCAAGTGACGATAATCCGCAGAATACCAAAACCAACGCCGGCGGCAACACCAAATCCAACTTCCATCATCAGTTTTTTGACGACAGCCCGGCGAAGTGGAAGCACACGGCGGTGGCCAAGTGGATGCAGAAGGCGGGGCCCGTACTGCGCGCGGAGGGCTGGGACATGTTTACGCAGGTAATGCGCGTGTTTCGGCATCTGTGGGGCGAGGGCTGGCGGGTGCAGTCCTACGCACTTACCCTTGGCCGGCAGTGCCTGAAGTTTCGCCAGAAGCACCAGGTGCTGCGGAAGGACCACAACAAACTGGAAATGATGTACAGCAACATTGTGCGCGCGTTCGGCCCGCTACTGTACGACACGAGCCGGCCGTCGGGGCGGATGGATGCCGGCGAGGTGGGTAACCAGGCTGCCGTCCTCCCCGATGCCGATCCTGCGTCGCAAAGGCCCAACCACGGCGAGAGGCCCAACCACGACGTGTCGTCGGAGCAGCTGATGGCGTCGGGCAACGCGGCGGGGGGTGGATCCGGATCCGGACCCCCCACCACCACGACGTTCGCGGCAGACCTGATGGCGCGGCACCTAGAGATCAGCCGGCTGCGCGACCGCCGCGTTCGCAGTCTCGCGCAGCAACGGGGCCAGCTGTTTCGCTCCGAGAAGATTGTGTGCGTGCTGGGGGAGAATTCCTTCGCGAGAGCGAGGGGAGTGGGCGAAAAGTCCATCTACGAGCACTTCGAGTTCCACCCCCTTGGCGACAGCGGGCAGCACGTGAAGTGGTCGCACGGCGACTCGCAGCACATGAGCGACGATGGCGAAATCGGGGTGGTGCGCGCAAACGACAAGGCGGTGCAAAAGCAGGCGCGCGCGGCGTTCGCGGGCCAGCGACCGGCCGCACGGAGCGGGGTGTTCCGCGACGGCCGTACGTACGGCGGGGGGCACGAAATGCACGACGCGGCGTCGGGCTTTGCGCACGAACTGCGGCGGGCGACGACCTCGAACGCGTTTCCAGCACAGTACTACGACGCCTTCACAGGAGGGGCGCAGGTAGCCGGGGTGGTGGGAGCCAGCTCCACGACTACAGGGGATAGCAGTAGTACGAGCACTTTTCCCGCCGCGGGGACGAACAATGCGCGCCAGGGGAATGATGATGCCACCGGCCGCACCGGAGGTGAAGCGGCGGGTACGCACCACGCACAAATACATGCACGCAACAGTGATGAAGCAGCGCCAGGAAACGGGGAGCAGGCACCCGCTGGGGGTGGCGAAAAAGTTGGAACAAACGTCGCAGGAGGTGACCACACCAGCATGGCGAGCAATCTGAAAACATCTTTTGACTGGGTGCGGACGCGTGGCGTCAGTAACGGAGCGCAGCTTGGTGAGAGAAAGTCTGCGCTCGAGATGCTGCTGCAGCGGCGCGAAGTGAGTCCGCTGGGGGAAGTGTTGTACGCGGGTGACAGCGATGACCCGGTTCCCGCGCGTTCCGCGTCGGCGGGTCCGGGGAGTGGGGGATTCCATATCCATTCGCCGGCTGTGGCCGCGCAAAAAGCGGCCGCCACGGTCGTTTCCACCCAGACAAAGGCCCCGGCCGCCGGGGCAGCCACGGATTCCGCGCTCCCGGGACCGTCGGCCGAAGACCTGCGCGAGATCGCTCGGCGCCGCAGCCTCCGCCGGAAGCGGCAGGCCGCCGAAAACCGGCAGAACGTGCTGGAGAGGCAGAAACGGTTCGAGTCCTGCGGCCGTTTCGACGAGCACGGCCGCCAGAACAACGTGGTGCGCACGGATCCGGTGCGCGCCGCCTGGAGCAAGCTCACCGCGGGGTCGACCAAAGTCGACTGGGAGAAGCTGTACCACATGGTGGACGGGGATTATTTCCTGTTGGACGGCGTGCGGAACGAGACGATGGGCGACCTGGTGGTGAAGAACGACCCGTTAACGTGGCTGCCGCGCTGCACGTCGCTCGTGCGCCGCATCTACGACGGACGGCGGCACGCGGGGGACGGGTTCGTGGACCTGATGTCGCGAGAGGACCTTCTGGAGGTGAAACAGGTGGAACAGCGGGTGCTGTCGAGCCAGTCGCCGACGCTGGAGTTCCGACTGCACCCGGACATCTCGGTGACGGCGCTGTGGCACCACAGGGGCACAGCGTCCGCGCGCTTTCTCAGCGTGGCGGGGACCGTCGCGTACAGTCGCATGCTGACGCGACAAAAAATCGCGCGAAAAAAGGCGCACGCCGACCAGCTCGCCGCGGCTGCGGATGGCCGCGCTAGCGCTGCGAGTGCGCTGCAGGCGGTGCTGGCGGTGTCGCCGTCGTCGCTGCTGCGGGGTCCTTCTCCTTCCGGCGGAAGCGAAAAACCGGCCCGGCGGAGGGGACATCAAGTCGAACAACCTGCAGCGGCTGATCCTGGAAAGCAATCGTCTCCGACCGACGAGTTTGCGGATGACGACTTCTACCACGGCGAGAGCGATGTGGACGGCGACGAGACCGCTGCTTCGCTGCTTTCGCAGCTGTACCGCAGCGTCCCCGCGGATCTGTTTGAGCCCAAGCGCAACGCGGACAGCTACGTGAGTCACAACATGCTGCAGCGCAACCACATCTGGTACACGCAACGGCACAGCACCAAGAACGGGACCGCACTCACCTACGACACGCTGCGGGACCCCCTGAATCTGGGCGCGGAGGTTAAGATCAGCGGCGCCAATGGGTGGTACGCTGCGGGGCCGCGCGATCCCGACACCGGTGAGTACCTCCTGTACTCGCGGCGGCAGCGCGGGTTTTCGTTCCACCTGGTGCCGGGCTCGGCGGGGCCGGGGCGCCGGCCGGTGCTCTACCATTTCTTCCCGGTGAAGCAGACTGGGTTCGACCGAGACCTGGCCACAAAAGTGTTGCGCGGGAAAAAGGCGCAAGTGGCGGAGAAGGAAGCGGCGACGATGCCTATGCCGCGCGGGACCACCTCTTGGTGGGTGTGGGCCTGGAACCGGTTCGTTCTGCAGCCGCTCGGAAAAAGCAAACAGACGGTGGACGCGCAGGGAGCCGGAGGAGGCGGAGGCGACGTGGGCGCGGATGGTCCTCGCGGAGTAGAGCATCGGGACTCAGTTGTACGCGGCAAAACTCTGTCTCTCCAGGGACCACCGCAGAACGCGAGGAGACCGTCGTCGAAGGCTGCCTCGAACGCGGTGCGACCGATCTCCCGAACCGCAAAGGCCGCCAGGGCGAAGATGAATCCGCAGCCTCGGAGCAATCCCGCTAGCCAGCTGAATAGCCGCCGAGGGAGCGGCCTTTCGAAAGCGAATGGGCGCCGCCGCCTCGCCGCAGCAGGGGGCGGAGCTGCGTCCCCGCGTCGTGGTTCGAAGGGGCCGCAGCCCCCCAAACGCAACAGCCCTCGCGGCTCGAGGGTGGCCTTCGATAGACGAACCCCTCGCAAGAACTCGATAGAGGAACCGCTCGACGCCGGCTCTCGGTATTTGCGACAGCGGCTGGCGCTGCACCGGGGTTTGTTTCGCGTGCAGCTGCTTTCGGAGGAGCGGCGCGTGCAGGAACCGGCGATCATGTGCTGGGACCAGCGTATGCAACTCGAGTGGATGAAATCGTCCTCGTCCTCCACCTCGTCCTCCCAAAACAACCGGGGGCTGCCACGGAACAACGCTGCCTTTATTGATGCCGGTTCGCTGTCGCAGACCATGACCGTGCGGAAGGCGGTCGAAGCCGCGCAGAGCGAAAAAAACGGCCACCTGCGGCGGCAACAGCGCGTGTCCGCGCGCTTCAGTTTTCTGGTTCAGGACACGCCATTGCTCGGGTCGCTCGCGGAGTTCCGGCAAAGCGTGTTCGCGCGAGCAAGGCTGCGAAACCTCTACGACGACTTCGCGATGCGGAGCTCGGTGGAGGGCAGCTACGCAAGCATCGTGCAGGCGGACTGCCTCACGGAGGGCGTCGGCATTTTCGAGGGCTTTCCGACCTTCGTCTGGCACCGGCTGGCCGCGGCGGCGTTGTACGTGGCGGGGAAAACCTGCATCGCGCTCACCGAGCCCAGCGTGCGGGGAGTGAAGGACGCCCACACGAATAAAGACCAGAAGGAGTTTCGCTTCCGCATGTTCATGCTGTGCCACGGGGAGCAGGACGAGGTGTACCAGGAGGTTCGCCGCGCGAATATCCGGTACGCCCGGGACGAGATGCTTGCCGAGACGCACCGGTTTTCCGACCTGTGGGCGCAGAAGTCCGAGGACAAGCACATTCTGCTGGGGCACATGGAGCGAGATTTGCGGTGGCACTACGAGGTGGAGAGCGCCTTCTGGTCACAGATGTCGGAGCAGCTGGGACCGGACCTGCGGTACCAGTACGACGTTTTGCTCCGGGTGTACGACGAAATTGCGGGCTGTTTGTGGTACTTCGACGCGCCGGGGCCGTCACAGGACGAAGGTGATCCCTCGGCCGCGGCGCGGCAGGAGTCCCGCGCGGAGTCCGCGCAACCGCCGCGAAACAGCAGAAGTGACGTCAGGGGGGCTATTCAGGAAGAGCTGCGGCGCAACGGAAGCAGGGCGCCGCTTGACGAAGGTGCGTTACCGGGGACATCGAGAATCGCGGAGCGGCCGGGACGGGAGAGCGGAGAAGGCGCTGAGGCAGTAGAGGACGTAGAAAAGACGAGCAAAGAGGGTGTCCCAATTGGGGAGACTGCCGTCTCGGAGAGCCAGCGCCGTGCTAAGCAGTGGATAGACCAAATTGCGGCGGGCGCTCCC
>RXOD01006366.1:0-10550 GCA_005223375.1 Amoebophrya sp. AT5.2
GACGGCAATCGAATTTTCAAGCTGCAAGACTATCAGGCTGCGCGAGAGTACTATTCGGTGGCTATTGACGGCATGAAAGCCACGGACGGGGACGGTGCGGGTGCAGACTTCCTTCTCTGTAGTTATGGCACGAGTCGGGGTGGTCAACATAGTTCTTCAAAGCTGATTCTCACTTCGCGGCGAAATCACACCGGTGGCACCCTGGGGATCCCCGTGCACGATCGGACCATTACGGGAGCTCTGTACCTAAATCGCGCACGGTGCCTGGACAAACTGGGTCTGTTCGCAGAAGCCGCGCAAGACCTCACCGTGGTGCTGGGATTGTACGAAGATCTAGTTGCGGCGGAGGCGGGAGGCGACGGAGGCGACGCAGCATCAGCACACCTTGACCTTTTGTCGAGTAGTACACCGGCTCTTGAGCCTTCGATCCCGCGGGAGGCTGCGCTCGAGAAGGCGTCGAAGGCTTACTTTCTGCGCGCAAAAACGAAGCAAGGTCGCAAAAAGTTTGACGCCGCGCAGAGGGACGTCGAAAGCGGGCAGCAGTTGATTCTCAGAAAAGGGGCAAACGACCTGGACTTTCGAAAGCTCGCGCGCGAAATCGAGGTTGCAAAAAGAAGCTTTGTTGCGGGCAACAAAAGTATCGCCAGGGAAATTGCAAAGTGGGCGGACAAAGCATTGGATGAGCAAGAATTGTCGTGACCATTTGCTCAACGTTACCGCACCGAATTTCTTGGCGTCGCGTCTGGCGGGCGCGGGGCCTACTGTACTTATGAAGAATGGTGCGAGTCCTCGACCTGCCACGCCCAGCGGCCTGTAAACGCAAAGCGAAAATCAAGTTCCAGAGAGATGAATCACGCGTAGGTGTGTCTTGTTCTGTAGTTCCTCGCAAATACATACTGAACGAGAACGAAAGCGATCTGATGCCTCGCGCTTCGAATAATCGAATGAAAGTTCATCTTTTCAATCGCGTGCCGGTCCTCACGATCCCGTGCTGGGTAGCTATGAACGTGCGGCCATCTAACCGCCATTGCGCAATGCGCGCCACGCTTTGGAATAAGCGGTGGTTTCGCTGAGGCTGATGGAAAGGTAAACAAACTTCTACTCCAGTGGTCAGTTCTGCATCAGGGAACGAATCAATCAACTTTCTTCTGTTCGCACACGTGATCACCCCCGCAGCGTCGCTGAGTCAACACAGACACACGATAAAGGCTTTCGCTTTGTTACAATTACTTCTATACTACACTGGTAGTTTCGGTAGTCTTTATCACAAACGAACCAACGCACTTGACTTCTTGATGTAGTTGTAGTTTTTCTCAACATCAGTAGACGAAGACAACATATTCAAAAATACAAGCACGGCCACGCGCATTTTCGTGGTAGTACGCACCAGCCGCACAGACCTTGACCTTTCGGATCCCAGGCGGACGTCTGAGAGGCCGGCGTCGGACGCACCAGACCACGGCCGCGCCCACGCACCTCCTTCCTGCGCATTACAGCCACGGCCAAAGTCAGTTCACGCATTCATTGCTGCTTTTACATTTCGGCATCGCGGGCTGCAGCTGCGGATCTTCGACGTAGGTGTCATAGTTTGTTAGCAGTCGAGAGGAGGAGGACGACGACACGATGGTGCTGGAGGGCAGGAGAATCGCGGCTGCCGCTGCGTTCTGCGTTATTTCCGTCCTTTCGTCTTCCTGCTGTTTGGGTGCGACTGCGCCGTCAGCGTTGGAAGCACGGCGGCCCTTGTTCTCAAGCACGTCGGGGCCTGGTGGCGCGGCACCTGCTGTTGATGTTGGTGACGAGGTGGACGACAACCCTTTCTACCTGCACGTGGATGTTGACCATCTTCATGATCTCCGCGGCGTTGACCGTTTGCGTTCGCTCCGTCCGGAGCAAGGTAGCCCGGACAGCTTTCTTTCTTTGTCTCAGTTGGCGGATTCGGAGGGCCAACGAGGCTCCTGCTCCGCGCCTGCCCCTCGTGCTCCTCCGCAACCGGTGCAACCGGTTGCGCCCCGTTTCTTGGGAAAACTCCGAGCAGCTTCGGTGCCCAGCGACTTGAGCACCATTTTCGAGCAAACTGTGGTGCCTAGCGCGGTCGCAGCTGGCCACCTCTTGGGAGCGCCCGCCCCGTCGCCGGGTCGCCCACTCTCCGCGATCGGGCGGTCGCGATCAGCGTCAGAAAACAGCATGGGCCTCTCTGCATCCCTATGCCGCCGTGGCAAGAATGGCGACCCCGACACTGAGTCTGAGGACCTCGACGAAGAAGATGCGAACTCCTGTGGTCGAGCACCTTGTAGTTTCGACGGTGCCGCCTCCACAGCCTCAGCTTCAGGCGCGGCTGGCACCGTCAGCCAGAGTAGCTCGCAACAGTCAATGTCGGACTTCCTGCGGCGCAGTGTTGCGTCGACTAAGGCCGCCGCGGGGGGTTTACGTGGCGGTAGCGTCGACGGAGATGACGAGATGTCAAGCCAAGTAGCGGACGAAGCATCGCCAACCGGGAGTTTCGGTGACCTGGACGAGGACGGGACTAGCGAGGCTGCGGCATCAATCAACAGCACAGCAGCACTTTCACGAAGCTACCAGTCGCTTTTCAACGATGATTTGCAACGTGCAATTTTCAACGAACACGAAGCCGGAACAAGTCATGAACATGATCCTCTCTCAAGCCCATGGCCAAATGCTGTGGCGCCGACCTCCTGTCTCGCACGACATGTCCTAGCGGAAGCCGCAAGCGAAAGTAGCACTCCCGGGGGCTACAGCTCAGCGCACAGCAACAGCCCTCCTTCGTCGAGGTACGGCACTAAAGAAGCTCCTTCGCCGCGCAGAATCGCACAGGCAGTGCCAATGTCGACTAGCCCCCGTTTGCGCCACCGCCACCAGCGTCGAGGAACAGGACCCTCTACGTCGGCTTCGGCGGGAGTGGAAGAGTCGTCGCCTTCCGCGTCGCAATCAGTACTGTCAGGCGGCGCGTTGTACACCACTCTGAAAGACGATGAACATGAAGAGCTTGAGTTGCAGCGAGGAGAAGATGTGAGAGGCACATCGTCATCCCTCCGACGTCTGGCAGGCGACGGCAGAGGTGCAACTCGAGAAAGGGGTCTGGGTGCGGCAGGAGGCGGGGGTTCGTCTACTGACGAATTACGTCTTCATCCCGCAGGCGAAGTATATGGCACGACGTCTACTCTTGATCTTCCGCGCTCTGCTAACGACAGAAACAGTCCTCTTTCGGACGTTCTGGATCCGGACGGCACCGCGGCCAGCATCACGGGCAACTACGACTACGTCCAGCACACGCTTGCAAACACTTCAGGCGATGATGTGCGCCCGAACAACCCGAGCAGCACCGGAGCGCCCGGAGGCTCCTCGACAAGCAGTGGCAGAGCTCCTGCGACGGATCATACCAGCTCATCTGTTTCCAACCTCCTCTCGAGCAGCTTGCGAAGCCTCTTCGGGCTGTCGACTGCGGAGCCTCTTCCAGCAGAAGGCGCAGTTGTCGGGAACAAGATCGCTTCTCTAGTGGAGGAGCTGCGACTTGCAAAAAACGTTCTGGTAATCCTCGGCGCCGGCGCCTCCGCAGATTCGGGCATTTCGACGTTCCAGAACACAAAGCAGAAGCTTTTCTCGCTGCAGACGAAGCCGCACGTCAACGCGGCCCGTCACGGCGCTCATGGAGATGGAGTACTTCATCGCAATAAGATGACGCCGACTTCTTCTCGTGGACGGACTGACGTGTATTCGTACAGGGCCGAGGTTCTTGCCTCCTTTGAGTTGGTCGAAATCGACCGACAAGCGCTTCTGCAGGAGCACAAGAAATCACGAGACAAGCGGTTGACGAGGTTTCTCTACACGTCTCTTGTGGAGCATGATGACGTCTCCCGCTCCCCTCCCGCTACACCTACACCTGGCGAAGCCCCATCTTCGTTCTTTCGCCGACGTGGACCTTCGCGCGGTGACGCGTACAGGACGCCTATGAAGGCTTACCTACTAGCAGAGCAGGGGGCGTCTTCCCCGCCGTCCAGCCCCGCCAGCGACGGTTACGAGACCCCACCCAGGGCGTACGACGTTGATTTCCAGTCACCACGCGGGCAGGGACCAGAAGCAGAACGCCGTCGAGCCAAAAGCCAGACAGATGAAAGCCCAGAGCTGCAGAGCTCGTCGTCGAAGTACGGCAGCAGACGGAACGACCCCAGCAGTCTCCTCGAGCTTCTCTCGCCGCACAAGCAGCCGCGTATGTGGCTTTCGTATGAGGACATGCTGACCATTTGGAATGCGAATGCTGACGACAATCCCTTTCCACTCGGCTTCCGACAATTCGAGCAGTACCGCGCGATTTGCACGCTCTTCTTCGAAAAGATGGTGCAAACGTACCGCCAGGCACGGGCGCACGACGGGTATTTGCAGTTGCGGGAGGTGCTGGCCCACTGGAAAAAACATGAAAATCTTCGTGAACAAGATGATCTACAGCAGCACGACGACCCTGCTCATTTGCAGGAAGTTGGTCTTCAACCGCATAAGAAGAGCAAGAAGCTGGTGGTGGCGACCACGAATTTGGACCAACTGGCGAGTGCGGTGTTCGGCGGCGTGGCGACTGAGGTCGTTCCCATGCACGGAAACATCGACCGCACGCGGTTCCACGGCTACCGAGTGCGCGACGTGCGCGCCTGTGATAGGAAGGTTCTGGGGCCCTTCGCCTTTTCGGGCAGCTCGGTCAGCGCCGTCAGAAGTGCTGCTGCCGACAGTTGCGACGCAGAAGCGTCAACAGCGCTCGAGATGAAGCAGATAGAAGAGGAAGCGTCGTTCCACAACGAGTATCGAAACCTGCCGGTCGTCGCGAAACCGGAAGTGCTGCACTTCTCGGAGAGTTACAACCCACCATTCACGAACCTGTTCGGCCTCCTGCATGCCGGAGATCTGTTCGGGGGCGCCGCGGCGGAGGATGGAGCTGCAGCCGCGGTGGATCATGCCGCGCAGGAAGCCGCTGCGCGAGCACTAAAGCCTGGGTCGTGCGAACAAGATGAACAACACCGGCATGCAGTCGCTGCGGGAAGATCGTCTCCGACGTGGGACGAAGTAGAACATACCGGATCGTCAGCGTTCTCGCAGTCGCAGCCTTCGAGCATGGTGAGCAGCAAATCCAAATCTTCGTCTTCGGCCAACGCGGGTCGTGCGATGGAGAAGGAGCGGCTGGTCGTGGTGGAAATTGGTTGCTCGGAGCTGGTCCGCGTTGTGCCGGATTTGCGCTCGAGCTTGCTGTGCACGAAGAGGTCGCCGACGTCGAAAGAATCATGTCCCCCGCCGCGCCACGTCAGCTACTTCCAGGTGAATCCGACGGCGTGCGGGGGGTCTTCGCCACTGCTCCGGAGAACCTCACGCAGAGGCAGAGCGGCCAGCAGCAGTTCTACGGCGCGGTTGGAAAAAATTCCACTGACATTCAGCGCCTTCGGTGAAAAATTGCTGGCCGCGTGGAACGAGGCGACCGCGAGAGACGATGGCGATACCGACGAGGCGGAGGGGGCGGGCAGACCACAATTCCACTGCCCGGTCAAAGAATACGCGCTGAGAGTGCAGTAGCACGCCACGAATCAATCGAGGATGTGGTGTGTCGGTGTCGCACATGATGTAAAGTTAGTAGTTTTGGTACACGCTGAATGTAAAGAAGTAGTCCGTATAATAGAAGCACAACGTACTTATCGTCATACTTTGCTCGTCCTTGTTTGTGCAACTTGTACTTGATTCCGCCTCTCTCCGTTTTTGATTTCGACTGCAGAGGGAAGACAGGGTTGCACCACGCCGAAAACGACCAGCATACAATTTTTTTTATGCGAAGTAGAGCATGAGCACACTGGTGTCTCTGTCGTAGTTTCCAGCCTTCAAGGTTTCTTTATTCATCTCCTGTTGATGCTTTCTATTGCAGCGGGATGCCCACAGTAATACATTGGTAGCTGTAGTCCCACTCGCTTAAAATTTTCAACACGGTTGCGCTCATGAGTTGACGTTTTGCTCAAACATATAGCGATAGAAGCAGGCACTGATTCTATAGATACTTAAATTTTCATCTTCCACCGCCGCGCGCACAGTGCCACTGAGTAAGGCGCTCGCCACATACTCCACCTGCTACCATGATCTACCGATACCGTCCATTCCTCTATTAAAGTGTGTTCGTTCCCGTTCCGTGGCTAAGATCGTCGATCGACAGAGTTGCTCCAGTGCCTGTGCGGTTTCGTGATCATGACGTCAGCGATCTGTCGACTAATTCAAATTGGCATAATTTCGACGTCTTCGACATAGAGATGCTGACTGGTGCTAGGGACGAACGCTCGTGGTTAATTATGCACTCGTGGGACGACATCACTGCAAATGGGACTGGGAGTCGATGTCGAAATCGAATTCAAATTGGCATAATTTCGACGTCTTCGACATAGAGATGCTGACTCGTGCTAGGGACGACTCGTCGAACACACTGGCTTAGTGGCTTTTTGTTTTTCAGCTTGAGAAACAGAAAGTAAAGAAGTATACTAGCAAGAGGATTAAAAACACGTGGAACCGCAGAAGGAAGCATCAAGGCTGGCAGTCGCGCGGTTTCTTGCGAAGAGCAGGCGGAAGGACGCAAGCGCTCGACAAAGACTAAGACCACGCAACGGTATAAATATGTTTCTGTTTTCGTTGTGATGGAGGAAGATAAAGATCACGCCAACGATGAAGAAGAAGATGAGTATCTGTACAAAAATAATAAAGGCGGGCCCAATGCCATTTGCCATTTCCATCTGACGAAGGTACTTTGCTACAGCTACGACGTTTGCGCTCGAGGACAAGAGTCGGAGATGCAGGCCGACGGCGACGACCCGATGTCGGGCCGCTTAGCGGAGAGTAAATCATCATCATCATCATCGGACGAGTGCTTCCGCGTGCGCCAACTTATCACGGAGAAATATGTCCCTGTCCCCATTTATTTCTCTCAGAGTTGGCGAGTTTTTTGGGTCTGTCTTTGAGTCTGCCTTTGAGTCCGGAGCGAGAACGGTCAGCCAGTGGCTGGCCGCAGCTCACAGCGCTAGAATCCGGACGCTGGCTGATAAAAAACGGGTCCAAAGCTGGACACCCCTAGGAAGTATGTCCCCCTAGCAGTGGAAGCTAGACGCCCCGAGGAAATATGTCCCCAAAACTTCAGCTGCTAAAATCTTTGAGTCTGGGTTTTGAGTCGTCTTTAGGTTCCCGCCTATCGCCAAAATTGATATAAAAAGTAGGGACGGGGGAGACGGACAAATTTCCTGTTCATACCAGCACGTACTGAATTCGCCGTTCGAGGACCTGGTTGTCCTGCCGACGAAGGAAGCGGCGAACGGCTCGGCGTGCGTGTTTCCGGAGACCTTCATCGCGGGCGCGCCGACGATCGTCTCCTGCGACGTGAAGGATCGGTTCGAAAACCCGCTGCCGCAGGCGGGCTTCATCTTGTACGGCAGCGCGCGGAAGCTGAGCAAGCTCGACGTTGGCGGGAGTCGTGCCGTCCGGAACGACGTGACGACGATAATGGGCAACAACCTGCTGGCGGAAGTGCGGGAGAATCACGCGTACTGGAACTTTGTGCAGAAGCAGTACTACGTGGTGCTGAACCTGCAGAAGCGCGGGCAGTACTCGCTGCGAACGGAGCTGCGGGCGAAGGGCGGCCTCATCGCGCGGTACTACCGGGCGCCAAAATTTCAGTCGCTGGTGCGCGCACAAGCACTGCGGGGGGTCTCAACCGCAGGGGCGATCGCAGCGACAGACGTTCCCGATCGAAGAGACGGCGGACACACGGGCGAAGCTTTCGACTACTACACGCGTGTGGACCCACAAATCGACTTCGTGTGGCCGGGGTCGCCCGTGCAGGGGGCGCCGGAAGATCGTTTCTCGGTGGAATGGAGCGGGTTTCTTCTACCGGTGTCGACGGGCACGCACACGGTGCGGGTGGAAACGGACGGCGCCTGCGTGGTGGTCATCGACGGCAAGGAGGTGATTCTGATCACGGGAGACGAAAAGTCGGAGGACAGAGCGGAAGGCACGGTCGACCTGGAGGCAGACAAGGAAGTCGCGATATTGGTGAGGTACGAGCACACGATAGGCACTTCCTACATCCGCCTCTTCTGGAGCAGCACGGCGTACCAGGACAGCGTAGTGCCGACGAATTCGCTGCTCCATCCGCTGAACATTTTCCGCGCGGAAACGATCCGCGTCGAGCCTGCCGAGGCACACGCCGCCCACTCCCTCGTCTGTGCGGCGGGCGAAAAGGGCGGGCCGACGCTTGTATCGCCTTCAGAGCAGTGCTCGATTCAGCTCCGGCACGCCAAGGCGGGAGTGGAAAACACAGCCTTCTTGCACACAAAAGACGTGTACGGGAACCTGCGGATCGATTTCCTCACTGGCGTACCCATCTCCGGCTTTCTGGAGACGGCGCCCGAAAGAACGCCGGTGAGTGTGGTCCAGCATCCGAGCATCGGCGGGGTGTACATGCTGAAGTATACCCCGAAATCTTCCGGACCGAACATCCCGCTGCGCATGCGCATCAACGGCACCGATTTGACGCACGTGCCGCCAGTTACGATCGCAACGGGACCCGTATCGCCGCAGCACTGCCTTGTCGCGGGACCAGGGATTGCCGGCGCGGTCGCAAACGAGCGCGGGTATTTCAACGTGACGCTGCGCGACGCGAACAAGGACACGGTCACGGACGCCCCCGAAACCACCGTCGTGGATACGAGTCGTGCGGAGTTTGTCTGCACGAACGCCGGGCAGGGTGTGTTTACTTGCACGTACTTGATTTCGCTGGCGAAAACGTATGACGTGTTCGTATTCGTGAACGGGATCCCGACCACAATCGACCCCTTCTACATCACCGTGACGGCGCGGAAGCCGAGGGCCGAAATGATCGTCGGCGGCGGCGGCGAGGTTGGTGACCTGGCGTACAATTTCGCGACCTCCAGTTTCCCGACCGAGGTGCAGCGCGCCACGCCGAACAAGGTGGTGCTCGTTCCCAGGGACGAGCTCAGCAACCGGATGATGCTGGGGAAGGGATTGCGCATGGTGGTGTGCGAAATCGTTGGCGAAACGCGGCTGCCGCTGGAGGTGCGCCCGATCGAGTCGACAAACTCGGCGGCGACCGGCGAAGAGTTCTTTGAGCTAAACATCTTCGTGAACTCGCAGGCACCGGTCGGCCGGTACGAGGTGCACTGCTTCTCCGTGCAGCAGGGAGGGGCGAACGCGATGTTCTACAACAACCTCTTTCGCCTTGGCCCGCCAGCCGTCGCGAGCGTGCAAAAGTCGCTTTCGTTCGACTACGGTGATGGCCTCGTTTCCGGCGAGGCGGAAGACTACGTGAGCTCTTCGTACAGCGGGTACCTGCGCGCGCCGGCTGAGGGCGCGTTCGAATTCACGGTCACGTACAACGACGAGGCGAAGATCTGGATCGACGGCGACTTGGTGTTCAACTCGGACACGGTGTCTCTTGCTGCGGAGCGGCGACGAATCCTGGTCGAGATGGGCCCGGAATTGCTCGCCGCAAAATCCGGTAGCACGACGTACGGGCGGCTGGTCGCTAGTGAGATCGGCGCAGCGGAAGCGGACGCGGAGGAAAGCCGTGTGAGCAGCTTCACGAAGTACTTCGCGCAGGACCGGCTGTACGCGTTTCAAATCGCGTACCGGGAGCGTGTCGGATCTGCGATTTTGAGGCTCGAGTGGAGTTGTGCGGAGTGCGGAATTCCGAGGACCGTCGTGTCGGAGCGCAACCTGTACCACTCGCAGAGGAAGTTGGCGGACTTCCCGCGACCAATCCTCATGTACGACCGTCCGGGACCGCCAGACGCGTTCTACCGCGACAACGCGCCGGCCGCCGGTGCGACCGTGGATGCGTCGTCGGTGATCCAGCTGAAGTGGCTGCCGCCGGTCGACGACGGCGGTCTCCAGATCGCGGGGTACCAGATCTTCCGCCGCAAAACGACGCTCGCCGAGTCCGTGAAACTCGACTCCCGCGTAGGTGACACGACGAAGCCGGAATCCTACGTGAGCCAGAGCGTCGCGATTGCGGACAACCCGGACTTCCTCGCGGAGCTGGTTTTCGAAACCTACGACGTTTCGGCGGCGCAGACGTACGAGTTTACGGACACGACGGCGGACACGACCGACCCGGCAGTGGTGTACGCCTACGCCCTAGTGTCGCGGAACGCGTACGCGGAGTCGTACCCGTTCGAGATTTTCGTGCAGCCAAGTACGTTGCCGTCCGTGCCGGTGCCACCGCTTCTCCAGGCTGCGGACGACTCCACAGGCGTGATGGTGTTGCTCCTCACGCCCCCGGCGGATACGGGCTCCTCGCCGGTGTTGTACTACCAGCTGGCGCGCAATGACGGGGTGGTCGGGCAAACCCCGGACATCGTGCTGCAGGGGGACGTGCCAACCGGCGACAAACCGAAGAACATCACCCTGTACAACTTGGTGCCGGGGCTGACGTACGATTTCCAGGTCAAATTCGCGACGCGAGTGGGTTGGTCGCCGTACAGCGAGAAAAAGTCGGCCGTCTGCTGCGGCTT
>RXOD01006367.1:0-10542 GCA_005223375.1 Amoebophrya sp. AT5.2
AACATGGAAGAAAAACCATTACAATCAGTTGTATGTGTATCTTCGGCCACGCTCCTTAGCTCCACGCGGTTGCGCTTGTTGGCCTCTGCAGCGAGAAAGGGAAGTGCGGCTTCCACTGCGCTCCGTTTCATGGAAGCAAACGGCTGGCCACGGTCTTCTCGAGGCATCACAGTAGCGCCCTCCTCTACGCAGTGCCTCACGTACACCGAAGCAATTTCAGGGAGCTCCACCTCGGAATGGCTCGCCTCGGCTGTAAACGCCATCAGCACGCTGAGAATGAGATCGCCAAACCGATCGCAGTCTGCCCGGTCGACGAAAGAAGGAGAATCTGCACGGCTACTGGATGAAGAAGACGAGAGCAGACCGTGGCCACGTCTATTTGTATTTGCATCCTACTGATAACGGTTCGTCCAACTCCAATCTCGCTCCGCATAGAACTCTTCAGCTCGCCTGACAGCCGCAGCCAGGTCCAGTTTGGTGGTCGTAGTCGACGTGGCAGAAGCGTCCCCTGGTGAACCTCCTCGTCCCTCGTCAGGCAGTACTCGAGCAGCGACAGACTCTCGCTCTCCTTGACCTTGTTCGTAATAATTATCGCTATTCCTAGTATCGCCTTGTTCAACCAAGCTCATCTTCGTCGCTGCAGACGTCCGCGGCCTCTTCGCCGCGCACTGCAACAGCCGGCAGAAGAGCGAAGGCTGGACCACCTCCGTCCCTTCTTCAATGTCGTAGTTGGCCAAATCGCTCGGATCCTCCGCCCCATCTACTTCGTAGAAGTCGTTCCACACCGCCGCCATTTTTCGCTTAGTGGGACCAACGCGCGGCCCGGTCCGCGAAAACCGCGGCGCGCTGTAATGGTGCCCCGGCGTGCCGCCACTCCCTAGCTCACGCAGCTCGGAAGGAGAGATCAGGTCTAAGCCTCGTGTGCGTGTCGGAGTGGGGCTACCACTGGCACTGGCACAATTTCGCGAGCTCGACGCCGAGGATGTGCATGGAGATGCGCTGGCACAGGCACATGCAGAGCTTGTAGAAAGATTGCGTTTCATCGGCTCGAAATGCGGCTCCTCTTCTTGCATTTGTTGCCTGGTTTGATATGCATTTGGCCCCGTGACGTAACGGGGCAGCAACGCGGGCTCGTCTGGCTCGATGCCCGGTTCATCGGGCTCCATGTCCATGTCCATGCCACCCGCAGTGGTTGCGCTGCCATCGGAGTTGTAGTCAGGAAATGGCTGTACCTGTAGGTTCCAATCTTCGAGCGCCGCCGCCGCGCCGAGAAGGACCGTCGAAAACACGAAGGGTACCGATAACATTCTTGGTGCGAAGATCGCTCTTCGAATGCTATAATAGTGGTATCCTTTTACGGGCACTTTCAGCTATGATTCAAATGCACGGACCTGAGAATAGTAGCTTGTTCAAACGCATGAAGATCGGCAAACTCTAGGTGTAGCTGAAGTTGCATGAATTGATTTGAAGAACGTCAAAAGAGTACTCCGCCTACGACAGGGACATGTGGCTTCGTTAACATAAGTTTCCTGCGATTTTGTGATTGAGTTGAAGGAATACGTACTACGTAGTAGTTGTTGAAAACGAGCGCGGACCTGACAGAGAGGCGGCCAAAAGAAATCAGTGCAACCGCGCAAAAACCCGCGAAAAAAAAAGCGCAAAAGGCACGTCTGAAAGCATCATACAATACGTCAGGAGGTCACAGACAGTGCAACGCGCCGGCTAATGAATGCGGTTGGTGTTGGTCCTGACTGGGCTGGGAGCCGGCGAAACATAAGTGGGCGCGACCAAGAAGAAGCTGCATTGGGGTTGATGGGGAACCGGAACGAACAACTCCTGTTTGTGTTTCTCTTTTTTATTCTGTTCCTGACTTTTTGTGATAAAACTTCATGGTCTGGAGGTTCATTGCGATCAGGGCGATCTGGCGTACAAGCCAAGGGTGCCTCGCAGACTTACTCAAAGCCCATGCATTTTGACTTTTCCATGGATCCGCTGCAACGTCGACGCCGTTGGAAGTTCAAAAATTTTTCAGTGAGTATAACGAGGACGAAGGGAAAAACAACTTCCACGACCGACTCTAGTCGCGTCGGTCGGTAGTTAGAAGTTTGATGAACAAACATTAACTTTATACATCCTCATAGTGATATTGCGCATACGCTGATAATTCTAATAGAAGCTGCAGCACCAAGATGATTGCGCGCGTCCAGTCAGCAAAGGCCGGCCGAAGGTGGTTTTTGCGTGCGTTGGTGCTGATGGGTGGAGAAACAGGTGGGAGCTGTTTCTTAATAGTTAAGGTTCGTTTCCAGAGCAGCTGTTTGCGGATGTATTGCTCTAGCCAAGATGTGTTCATTTCTACAGCGCCAGCTGATGAAGCACCTGGAGAACGAAGGAAAGCATAGCAAATGCGATTTCTTTTTGTCGATGTTGCACTTGCTCATCGAACCTTATTCCATATCTCCCCGGCGTCCCTAAGCTTGCTTCCCTCGATCCCTTGCTTCCACACTTTTTCCCAATTTAGACGCTTCCCGTTTTTCATCGGTCCCCACCACCCGCCGCCGTCGTAGTTCCACACCATCGAGCCTTTCCCGCCATTCATGCTCGTGAGCAGCTGCATCGCTTCGAGAAACTGCTGGTGCGACTTGGACTGGTCTTGCGCGTTTAAGCCGAACTCGGTAATGAACAAGTCAATGCCCTGTTTCTTCAACTCTCCCTGCCACCAAGCGTAGGTTGAGAATTCGTTCGACCAACCACTTTTGAGTTCGTTGAAATTTTGGGGGTTGAGGCCAAAATTGTAGAGGTGCGTGGAAAACACAACATTGGCGGTCTTGTACATCTTCAGTTCTTCCTTGCCCGGTTGCGCAGTATTTCGCCAAAAGTTTCTGTGCGCCATCCAGTCCATGATCACGACAGGGATCTTCACGTCAAGCGTTTTCCGGATCTCCTTGATCGCGGGCTTGTAAAAATTGTTCAGAAGTGCGGTCGCGTCGATGGTACCACTGGGCTCGTTCAACAGTTCGACTCCGGCACAATTGTGCTTGTGTTCTTCGCAGATCTTCGCGAGGTTGGTCAAACTTTGGATCCCCAGGTGCGTGTTCCACTTCAGTTCTTCGGCGGCCTTAAAAAAGAAAGTATTCCCGTTGCCCCCGCCCAGATCCGTGCCCACGTTGTGGTTCGCTGTCTGCCCTCCAGGGGCTCCGTGGAAGTCGAGCAGGAGTTTCAATCCGTGCTTCTTTGCTTCCAGGAAGATCTGAGCGATAACTTTTTTATAAAACTTCGATGTGCCAAGATTCTGCAGGGATCGCCAACGAGGAGTAACTGGCACAGCGTTCTGGAATTCTGGACCATTAGGGGTGGCTTTTCCAAGATCGAGCAGGTTCCAGTAGCCCAGAGAAATGCGGACTGATGTGTTTACCTTCTTCTCTCTCATGTCTTTAAAAACCCTTGGTGCTTCGGTGAAAGCATGGAAGTGAAGCATTCTCCGATAGCGTTTCCCCGCTTCAGCTTGTGCTTCGTGAGAGACCTGCTTGGGCAGCTTTTTACTGCCGACGAGCAATTTCTGGGTATACTTCGGGAAAAACGTTAAGTCGGGCTCGTTGTCAGGGTTTGTGCTGTCCCAGGCCTTATCCGTGTCCTCCGTTATTTGTTCCGCCGGCAATTTCCCGCCATTTTTCGCCTGCAGAAAAGTCAACGCGAAACCCAAAGAAGCCAGATCAGCATCACACGAGGCGTGTCCTGCCTCCATGCCGCTGAATGCCGGGTCTGACTCTTTCCAAGCCTGAAACATTTCATTCGTGGCTTCTTGTAGCTTTCCGTAGACAAGTTTATTTTTTATCTTTATTTTACAGGGCCCGTAAAGTTGAACGACTTTTCTCTCCCCAGCATCATTCGCCACGTTGTCAAGAATATATTTTTCCCATGCGAAGCGACCGCCAAAGTTTACTCCTTGCACCGGGAGGTCGGGGTCGCCCAATCCCAGGGGTAAAACAGGCCCAGGTGAGGCTGAAGGTGGCGCGTCTGGTGGTACTGGTACTACTGCTCCTGCTGGTACGGCCGCTCCTGTTGCTGCTTCTCCCGTGGCCGCGGCCTCGTATTTCGGTCCTTCAATACCCGTTTGGGCTTTTGCAACTTGTCCCGATCCGCAACATGCTGACCCTTCCTGCTGAGTCGGTTCATCTCGGGCAGCGCGCCGCCTAGAGCCGTGCCGACGCTGACCTCTAGAGCGCAACAGGTTCTTCTCGAGCGTCGTGAGAAAGCCCCAGCTCGGAAGCGCCATCAGAGGCAGTTGAGAACAGATACTAAGCCAATGCATCTCTTTCTTTGCTGCCTTTTTCTGAGTAGACCCGCCTCGTTCCAAAATCAAAGTGTCTTTGTTTATTTCTGCAGCCGCCACATTAACTCCACGACATTCATATGGATCCATCAAAAAACCGACGAGTTGTTCGTCCTACGCATGAACCCGGTGAAGGTGCTGGCCTTCTCATCTCTATTGCCTCTCTTGTGGCCTCCTCCAGGGACAAGGTTACCACTAGCTACGTGGTGCTGGTGTGGTGCTACTTTCCTCACGGATAATGAATGGAATGGAATTGAACAATGGCGGGGTGAGGGCGGGATGAAGCCTGCCCCTGCGATTTCAATGTATCAATCTTTTGCACCAGCGCACGACAACTCTTCTCGGACGGTGTCACTTACAACGGAGGGTTGGTCCACAACAATGACGGACGGAACAGATACGGGGAAAGTGAAGACGCGGCTCGTCTCGCAGGCAATGAGTACGGAAGGCAGCACACGAGCGTTGGAACCCAATTTTGTCATCGAAACTTTGCTGGTCGAAGCTAAGGCAAAGGCAAACTTCCAGACCACTGGTGCAGGCACAGCTCATTGCAACGTGGCCGTGGGGACACGATAACCCGCCACTACCCAGCATTTCTTCGTCCGGTGCGTCAAAAATGCTTGCTGGGATTTACTTAACTGCTTCGCGAGCTGTCACCCTTGCGTCCGATTTAGAGAAACCATAGACCTACGTAGCGATGCACGTGAGCGTGACACTTGATAGCGCACTTTTACAGCATAAGAAAGTAGGTGGCCGCGCTCGCGACCGCAAAATGGTACGTACAATGAATTGCAGAAGCAGGAAAAAATGTTGTCGATGTTCGTGCTACTATTCAGGTCCAGAATCACATGAAGACGATGTTGAAGTTTAATATAAAAGAGCCGGCTGGTGCTGCATGGGCATGACGACAATTCAGAATGAATGTTGTTAAATACTTGGGGTTCGTTTACCATGTTTGTCCAGCTTCGAAGCCCAGTTAATACAGTGTAGTCGTAGACCAAAATTATATTTTCCTACATGATCACTATCGTAGTTCACCTGGTGCCCGCCGTGCCTTCGACGTTTCCGTAATAAACCGTATGCACTTCCTCTCCTAGAGTGTCGTCGTTACTTTTGCCACCGGCACAATTTTTTCCACCTTGTTCGTGATGTGGCTCACGATTTTGTTGCACATTTTCCCTACGTGTTCCTCCACCGTCTCGTCGCCCACCATCTTTTGGCCGGTCTCCGTCACGCGCACTATCAGGATCTTGGTGTATTCGGGCAGGACCTCTTCCCGCACCGCGGCTTCAATCAGGGCCAGCGGAAATTTTCCCCGCACGTCCACCGCGTTCTTCATCCCAAACTGCACGCTCACCATCGGCGCAGATATCAAAATCCGCAGCGATTCCTCGAATGGTGACGCGGAGCGGTCGTCGTGCGCTGCACCGCGACCTGCCCTCAGTTGCTTCTCCAGGGCTGCGACGCGCGCTTCCAGCTTCGCCTTCTCCACCACGCGGAGGTTGCGCTCCATCTTGTACCGCTCGAACAGGTCGTCGTACTTCTGCTGCAGGGCGTTGTGCAACTGTCC
This sequence comes from Amoebophrya sp. AT5.2, assembly GCA_005223375.1. Lineage (NCBI taxonomy): Eukaryota > Dinophyceae > Syndiniales > Amoebophryaceae > Amoebophrya > Amoebophrya sp. AT5.2. Next base: position 5,901 of record RXOD01006367.1, read on the forward strand.
GCTGTCGACCGTCTGCGTGGCCGCGTCGAAGATCGCCACGTCGTAGGTTTGTGTGATCTGATCGACCAACCCTTCTCGCCGCAGTCTCCGCTTTCTCTCGTTCTCCTCGTCGTCCGATAATTGCGCCGCTGCTTGCAAAAAGCTTTCGTCCGTCTGCACCACGCTGTCCGACCGGAAAAGCGATACGTCCGCGGGAGGGGGATGCTGGATGCCGAGGCTCACGAAACGGCCCTTGCTGAGGCGCGGAGTCGTGACGCATCCGGCTTCGCAAAAACTCGTCGTCGACTTCCTGCTCTTTCCACCAGCAAGAAGCTCGCACTGCACCCCGCGGTTGCTCGTAGGTGGTTCGAAGGCAGTACCGCCACGCGATGGGTGCAAGTAACGGTCGGTGGAGACGGTCTTCGACGGGGTCCGGAAAGTGTCGGGGTCGTACGTCGCCACCTGCATCGGCGTGTACGTCGTGCCCGCCGCCTCCTTGCTCGACTGTAACAAGATATGTCAAGTACATGAATCACCGCTCCCCCCCGGCGTGGGTGCAGTTGTACGTCCAAGCGCCGGCAAAATGAAGCGCAACATAGTAGTACAGAAAAAATCACAATCTGTCAGATCGCAGAGCCAGGAGCTGGCAGGTGCCGCCGTGGCCGCATCAAGTAAGTTGAAAACCTACAGCACACATCATGCAAGTAGAAACTACTTAACTACATCACCATGTTGATGATCTACTTCGGAAAATAAATAAAACTTCAGCACGTGGTACCGGCCTCCTAACCGCCAAATTCGAGTAGTTTCCGGCATAGTGATCTTCGCTGTTGTTCACGAGGAAGCCGATCGGCGAGTGCGGGTCCGGAGACTGCGTGATCAGACTCCCTGACTTCCCCCTCCGCTGCCAGTCTGGAGGGGCGTGCGTTTTTCCTGCTCCGATGCTCGGCTTAGTCTTGCGGAAAAATTGGGTCCCCGTGCTGCTCATCGTCAGAGCCTCCTTCGCCCGCCGAATGCGCTCCGCCTCGTCCTCTTCCTGGCGTCTGGGGTGCTGCGCCGGCGCGTTGGCTCCACCCTTCCAAAAGCTGATGGAGGACTCCGCCTGGGGGTTCGTCGCGGCATGATCCGTAGCCGCGCGAGGGTCCGTAAACCCTCCCGAAAACGTCTGGCTCATCATGAGCTGACTCACCATTGGCACGTCACCGGAGTTTGATGTCGAGAGCTCGGCCGGTTTTGCCTTCGCTGGCGTTTGTTTTACGATCTTTTCGCCGGGGGCGCGGATGTTCAACCCGTGATCGAAACTGTGATCCGCAAACGAGGTGGAGCAGTTGTACTGTGAGTTCTTCTTGTAGCACGGCTTTGGCTTATTTGCGCCCTTGCTACCTGAGTGGTGCTGAAGATCAAGATGATCATGCTTTCCGTTTTTGTTTGCAGGTGGCGGCTCCTCACGAAGACACGACGGGGATGACGAGCTGTCGCCGTTCTGCAGATTCGATAAAAGCGACCCGCTGCCGCTTCTGAACGCTCGTCCGGCCTTGCCCCCGCTTGTCGACGACAACGATACCGCGCCCCCACCCGAAACCGCACTCGATGACGAGGAAGAGGAACTTCCTCCTCCGAGCGCCAGCTTTGCCAACGAATTCCGAACGTCCTGGGGATTGGTTGAAGAGGTGGAGGCGCTGCTGCTTGTTGAGCTTGATCCTAATAGGTGGTGCTTTTTATTCTGCAGAAAATGCGTGCCGGTGGATGACATTGCCGTGCGCTGTTCTAGCACGGCCTCGACGGAGTTCGCGTTATACGGAAGGTTTTGTCTCAGCCAGGTGGCTCCGGCGGTGGCTGCGGCTCCGGCGGTGGCTGCTTGATGACTGCCTCCTGCGCCGATCGCGGGAAAAACCCAAGACGCGGGCGGCGCCGGCCCCTTCTTCGGCGACGTCATCGTCCACGCGCCTTGCTTCCGACGAGTAACGCGGTTCATCCTCGCTTGCCTCAACAAAGAATAAAAGCAAGTAGAGGCCAGAAAGCAGAAAGAACTGTGATTCTCTTGAAGATCGGTACGCTGGGCTGCAGAACACAACTTACTATAATTTAAATATCCTCTTCCTCGCCTCGGTTTACCACGTATAGCAATGCACTTTCGAAACCGACCGAGAAAGAACGAGGCGGGCACCGTCGATGGCGGTAGAGCGTCGATACCTCCGTCGCTCATTTCTTCCTCTTTCAGGAGAACTCACGAGTCGCTCGTCGCAATGACCACTTTCGGCACCTACCGCATAGAGAGGCTGCTCTCCCCCCTCAGCATGAAGTTTCATCGTGAGTAAATATTTCATGAACTTGTTGTTTTAAATTTGTTCATGAAATAGTCCCGAATCTTATCCATGTTATAATGAATGTATGCTTTATTCTTAAAGAATGAAGATCATGCGAATGTTCCAGCTGGGCGTAGGCGCGCCGGGCCTATGATTTTCCCGCAGCGCCAGGGGCGGGCTCAGCATCTTCCTACCTCTGTGGTACCAGCCAGCCCCTTCTACTTGTCCTTGTGGTTGTTTGATCGCGATGGATTGCTATGCTGCATTCACGAATCTACCACGCATCTTGTACCGCCAGTAACACGCACCCCCTCAGTAACTATTTCAGCTTCAGTCACCGTCGTTTACTGCAATACGAATTACTCCACCACAGGCCGAGACGAGAGAACCTCCCGAGCCGCGGCCGCCGTGCCTTAAAATTAAATTTAGTCGTACTCGTATTATACTTCGTTCTTCTAGTATACCTATACTGCTAGGTGTAGTTTGTTGCTGTTGTTTTCGATGCAGTCCGGGGCTGCTCAAATACGCCGGAAGCAAGTAAGTACGTTCGTGCTACCTCTGTATGGTTTTACAATTACTGCGAAGTTGTAATCTATTTTGTGATGAAAAACAAAGAGTGTGCGTGTGATTCCGATCATCCCCGTCTCCCTGTACTATAGTCGTCGTACGAGACAAGGTAGTGCAAAGCGAAGAATAGCACGATGCAGTTAAGCAAGGTAACGGAGAATGCTGTGACTTTTGCCACTTCGAACAGATAAACGTTTGTTGAAATGATGAAACGAACGAATAAAAGAGATCCATGGAACGCGTGAAATGGAGTGGTAGCTGCAGTTCTACGTAACACCCTGTGTCCTGTCGCGCGCAGCCGGAGCCGACACGCTCCTGGATGTACATGTTTATAAGTGCCAACAACTTACTTGCGACGGGAGTCAGTCTTCGAAAGGAAACACAAACAGTATCTATTAATATCAGTAAACTAGCTTGGCTTCTGGTATAAATCATAGACACAACGAACTTCATATAATCGTAACTTAAGCTACCTCTAACCCGAACCGCCCCCTGCCCCTTGATGACTGTGTTTCTCATGCCCATTTCACCGAACGCGCATCGACTGGTTCTGCTGCGGTGCCGCCCTCGTCGGTGTCCTCCGCGGTGTCCTCCCTGCGACCTGCTGGCAGCAGCAGCAGAGAAACAGAAAGGCCCCCAGGCCGCCGACAAAGAGTAACACGATCAAGACGACGACCACCGGAAACATACGTCTTTTTCCTTCGTCACAAAAAACAATTCGCTCAGGGACAACAAGAATCCAACAATCCTTCCTCCGCCTGCACGTAGTTGGTATTTTCGTGGCGCTCCAGCACGGTGGGTAAGTCTTGGGACAGCTCCCGCCCCCCGGGTATGGGATCGATGTACGGCGGTTCCTCCTCAATCTCTTCTTGCGACCGGCACTCGTCGCGGTAGTCAAGCTTGCGATCGTAGCGACAACCATGCGCCAGACGACGGAATGCGCGGTTGAATTCCATGTAGTGGTTGGCCTGGCTTTCGCCCTTCGCGCCGTGGTGAATGTGGAGTCGAATCTTCATGTCTTTGAGGTTGCCACGCTCCCCACTCGACAACCTGCGGTACCACGCGTGATCCAGTGCTTCGGCCGTGTACTCCGCCAACCTCTCGTGGAACTTCCCTGCTTGCTTGTGCGTGATGGGCATCAGGCGGAGTCCCGTGATTTCATGACCTCCCATGTGCGAACGCTTCGCCATTTCCTGGAAGATATGCTTGTACATGAGCGAAAGTCTATCGATCGCCGTGTCAGAATCACGAGACTTGTAGCTCCTGTCCGTGAAATCGGGGGCGATGGCGTGTATCACATTTGTGTACTTGGCACCCGATTTCAAGTGGTCTTTGTAAATGAAAGACTTTACGCCCCCCGCTTTCTGCATTCTCCCCAAACGTGTTTTGGCGACCTTTGTGCCCTTCCAGGGGTATTGGAAAAGTCTCCCCAGTTTACAAGGGTAAGCGATGTGCCCGCACTCTACTAGAATGAAACAAGAGGATGAAGAAACCGAGGGGCATGCCGCGTCTTTACTGCAACCGGGTGCGCATGGATGTGGCTAGTCTGCGGCTTCTTGCTGCTTGCTTCTGCAAATTTCGAAAGCTTCCCATTCGTCGCCACCGAACTAGTGACCTCCCTGGCGTGCTATGTAAGCATTTCTATGTATTTATTGGTCCCCCCGTTCTACTAAGCTACTATGTATACCCCTCTCTCAGTCACAGTCTTCTTGCAAGAAGGAGAACGATGATAAGCATAAGGATATGGACGAGTATACATAAATAGTGCTACAACTCAAATTTTTTTTCTA
>RXOD01006368.1:0-10538 GCA_005223375.1 Amoebophrya sp. AT5.2
CCCCGGTCACGTCTGACACGTCTGACACGTCTGACACGTCAGACGTACCTGCGTGACGTCTGACGACTGACACGTCTGACACGTCTGACACCCTCCAGCGTCCGGCGCAACGTCTGACAACTGACACGTCTGACGAGTCCTCTGAACGACAGATAGCAAGAACTACCCAATTAAAAGCATAGTCCATTAATTCACATTCATCGCATTCGCATCCATTCCAATTCCAAACTGAAGTCAATGGAATGCATTTGAATTTCAGTCTGCAAGTTCAGACTTAGTAGTGTGCGTGACCACTACAGCGTTCGATTTGGCTTTTTTACTTTGAATAACCATGAGAGAGAGAGGGAGAGAGTCCACCAACTACGAGACCCATAGATGCGACACGGATTTAAATCACCACGATGGCAAGGATTCATTTGTCTTCTCCCTCGTCTCGTCTTCTCGAACGCGACATTCTGCTGGTGCTTTCTTGTTGCTCCACGCTCGAGGGAGTCGCAGCACGAGCACTGCGGAGCGAAATATAGTATTTTTTAATCCGACGGCGACGTCTCGCTCTCGCGCACTTGCTTGTATATGTCTTGCACAAATGGAAATGGATTTTGCCACACTGCCCTTCTGAATACTGATCCGAAGCTCACTTCCTCCTTTCGGTAGTCTTCCGAAAAAAGCCAGCCGAAAAACAACAAATCCAAATCTGCGCCGCCCCCACTCGCGGAGCCCGGTTCTACTGGTTCCTGGTGTTGCTCCCGATGATCTGACGCTGACCTGATTTCCTCGGGGCGGGCGCGGGCCTCGGGCTCGGCTGGCCCTACTTCGACTTCCTCCTGTTTGCTCTTCGACGAAGCAGGGGCATTTGCTGTATTTGCATTCGCTGCAGTCACTGCTGCACTTCGTGGCGACAGCAGCAATCTCGATGGATTTTTGGCCCCCCGTCTCTGAGAAGTTGCAGCTTCGACGTTTTTCCGCGATCCAGTTTTGTGCTCGCTCCCCCGACGTGCAACCACCCGCGCCAGCTTCAGCTTCTCAAAATTCTCCAAAATGCGCTCTTTCAGCGTCTCCTTCTTCCCGCCGCCCTTCTTCTGTGGCGGGGCGGGGGGCGCGCTGGACGAGGAGGTGAAAGCTCGTTCTGCGCCGCTGGCGGAGCTACCGTAGTTACCCGAAGATCCACCTCCGGCCGCCTGCCCACGAGCTCCCGCAGCTGAACCTCCTCCCTCCACCGCCACCACCCCGGACTCCGCGGAGGCGGTCGCGGTGGTGCTGGTGCCCCCCAAGTTGTCGCTCGACGCAGACGTTGCTGGCTCCACGTCCCCACTTGTAGTTCTTCTGCCGTAGAAAGAACTAGCAGACTGCTTTCGATCAGTTTTACGAGTTTGCGCGGGTTGTATCTCGCGCACTTCCACCGTGACGCTGCCCGTCGCGCAGTTGACGTACTTGGTCACCGACAACGGATTTAGAAATACAAGTCCGCCCGTAGCCTTTCCCTCCTGCTCCGGATTGATGTCCTGCTCCTGGAACAACTGCGAAAACGCGAAGGAAAACCGGTGCGAGCCGAACGCATCCAGGTTGTCCGCGAGATGGACGTCGAGAAGGTACCGCAGCTGGTTTATCTGCTGCTCGTCCACCCCAGGGGCGGACGTACTGGCGCGCAGGGGCAACAGGAGAGGAAGATGCGCACCGGCAGAGCGACGTGAAGGACCACTTCTTGCTACGGAGGTTCCTGCGACAGCTTCTTCCGCACCTGTTTTCGTCGTGGCGGGCGACGCCGACGCCCCGCCCTCCAAACGACCGTCGCCTTCGCGAGGACGCTCGTGCTCGGCCACCTCGCGGTGTCGGATATGATCCTGCTCGCTGGAGGTCGGTGGTCCCCAAAGAGCAGACCAAAATATCGAAAGCCACGATCTACTGTTCGCTGGATCCCCCAGCTCGCGGGCATGCGTGGTTTGATGCGTTCTTGTCCCGGGCCTGCCCGATGCCGAAGCCACTGGACGGTTTGGGTCACTGCCCCGCAAAACTGCCTCAGTAGTGGTCTCGATCGGTAGAGATGGCGCTCCAGCATGCGTACCACTTTCTCCGATGAATAGCAGGTGATCTTCCCCGTGCTGCTGGTGTTCCCCGACTGCTGCAGAACTGCCACCGCTACCCTCTCCTTCCAGGGAAAAATCGATCCCTCGATCCGTCGAAACGCCTTTCGCCCCCCGCCAGCGCGGGTCCAGCACCCGGCAGATGACGCTGCCCCAAAACCCCGGGATCTGGCGCAGGAGGAGGCTCCTCTTCTCGAACAGCGGCTTCTTCAGCTGGTCATACGCCGTTTGGATCACCAGCTGGTCCGCGATGCACTGGTCATCCCCCCTATGGCGGGACCAGGTGGTACGTAGGCAAGTGGTATTAGGAAGTTTGGGGGGGCTCTTCGGGGTCCCCTTTGGTGGTCCTCCCTCCTTAGAGTGGTCAGACCACCAAAGTGGAACCAGTACTACTCGGAAGCAGACCTTCTGTAGTCGGCAGCCAGTCGCGTGACCCCCTTGCAGATCCTTCCTAGACCTAACTATACGTCGCCGCTTTAGTAACAAGGCCCCCTCTTACTTTGTTCTTTATCTTTGCGCGTGCCGTTTTTACTTTTAGTAATAAGAAAGTACAAGTAGTACTATAATGGTACACTAGGCTCTATATCGCCAACGCCATTCTAGTCCCTGGCTTCGGCTTACCATAGGAGCCTGCCATGCCCTCATACCGTTGCCCACTTACCACCTGGTCCGGTCATACACCCGCCGCAAGTTTTCCTGCGCCCGCCGCACGGGCTCGAACAACCCGGACCGGAGCGCTACGTGCTGCGCGAGTGCGGGGGCTGCTGAAGGCGCGGAAGTAGAGGGGGCGCCGCTACTACTTTTCGCGCGCTTGGCGGGAGGGGCGGCACTGGCGGCGTCGTCCTCCGCAGCGGCGGGAGGCCGCTTCATCGAGGACTGACTCATGGTGACGGTCTCCGCTACAGCTGTGCGTCAGCTATATCATTTCATTCATTGCGCTAATATGGTACATCCGGACCGGCGGTCAAAGTAAGTATGCGTACTCCTTTAGCCTCCTGTCAGAAGTGACGTTGTAGTTCTAGTTCTATTGGCCCTACTTCGTTATCGTTACGGCTACAGCTTTTATTCTTGATATAAAATGCGAACGGGAACGCAGCATCGATTTTCTTGTCTTCCGCCATTATGTCCAGCGGAATCCATTTGAGATTGAGAGCTCTCAACTGTACTAGAGGTAGTGCGGTACCGAGGCGAGCGCGAGTTCGGTGCGACGATGGATTTGTTTCACTTTCAGTTTCATCTTCAGAACGAATGGACAGAATGAGAGACAAAGACTCTGCGTCTGCGCGAGACTGACAATCGTCAAGGGCTCTCGTCGCACCAGTCGGTGCTCCCGCAGTCGACGGGCACGGCCGGCGACGACAGCAGCGTACGCCCGAGTACCACTGCCGCGGCTGGCTCCAGTTTTTTTTTTTTCGTCAAGCTCACTGTGAAAATGATTTGTGATGTTGAAACCGTTCTTCCGATCAGAGCAGAAGCCGAAGCCTCTCGCGATAGTTGGCCGCTTGCGAGAAAGCCATCACGTGTCAATCATTAAAATCTCCCATTGATGCCTCCGAAGCAGTAGAAACCATGCCTGACTACAGCAGGGCTCCGTCGGTCCCAAGCAGCCAACCAATCCACCGATCAGCGCTGGTAGTCGCGGAGCCCCTAAAAACTGATAAAGTCAACTGGTTTCAGTAGCGAAATGCTTCTTCGACGCTTCTTAATAAAGAAAAGTTCTTTCTACGGTAGTGCTGTAGATTCTGTAAGTTCGAGTTGTTCTCTTCCACCAGTACAACGTTCCTTTCCCACCACGTCCTCATCCAGAACGGCGAGAGCGCTCACGCGGACCCAGACGGCATCGATGTACTCCCGATACATGCAATTTACTGTAACCGATGCAAAAATATAGAGAATTCCATCGGCTACAGCATATTAAGCATAGGAACCACATAGCCATCCGGTTTGGAAGTGTCCACTACTCCATACCGCCCATCACTTGCTCATACCTCCGACGATTACCAGCCCTCGGCAGCACCGCCCGCGGTGCCCCAGTTGTCCTCACCCGCACCGGTGGCTTCCCAGTCGTCACCCCAGGTCTGGGCGGTCTCCTGGTAGGCAGTGCCGGCAGCAGCAGTTGCCTCCTCGCTGTGAAGTGGGTTCGTGCAAAACATTCCATTCGTACTTGCAGAGAGCATGGTTCTACACACGCTGGTCTTACAGATTCACAGCTAAGATCGAAAGCAATAATCAACAGAACAACAACAGGGTTCCAGCAGAGCTCTGGTACTAAAGCACAAGTATCTCTCTGAGAACTTCTATCTGAATTTTGTTCGCGAGAAGCAATTCCACCGCGATCCATCGCATCGAATCGATTGCAGATCAATCGATCTAAATGTTCATGAAAGTAAAAGAGTATTGTCAATAATTGATTCGAATCCAATGTACCGAGCCGCTTCCTCTTCCTTTTCCTGGACCTCATCCGGGTCGCGCCAGAAGAAGGAGTCGACCATGACGTCCCAGTCCTGGGCGCGGTTGAGCGCTCCCCGGCGCAGGTACAGCACCTCCCTCGCGAGCAGGTAGAAGATGAGCGCGATGGACTCCTTCCCCTTGTTGTTGCACGGAATCGCGAGGTCGATGTGCTCCAGCGGAGAGTCCGTGTCACACAGAGCGATCACCTGTGAACAAGTTTTTTCGGGTTATTGTGAATGTGAGGGTCTTGTAGTTAGATAACTAAGCCAGAAGAGCCCGTAGCTGCAGCTCGAAAATAATATAAACGAATGGTCTACTGCTCGTCTCTCTCTCTGCTCCAATCGAAATTCCAATGTCATAGGTGGTCACACAGCAGGACCAGGAGCTAGTCAACCGATATGGTAGTTGCAATCATCAATGGCGAATGGCGGTACCGGGATGTTGGCGTACGAGGCCTCCTTGACCGCTTGGGAATCGGTGCGGGGGTCGGTGATGATCACGAGACGCGGCTCGGCGAACTTCTTGGTGATGTAGTTCGTGAGCGTCCCTGGCGTCCAGCGCCCCGGGTGCGCGATGGAGCCCACGTGCTGGGAGAACTTCAGCACGGCGCGGGAACCTGGAGTAGCGATGCGAGAGAGTCGTGGTTTTTCAATTTCTACGAACACGAATTCAAAAACAGAATCACTGCTGTAGCAAGTTGTGAAGTAGGCCCTTCGTTTTTCGCACGTCGGCGGCTCGGTGAACTTCCTGGTGATGGAGTTCGTGTCGCACAACTACATCACCAAGAAGCCCCGGGTGCGCGATGGAGCCCACGTGCTGGGAGAACTTCAGAGAAGAACCAGAATCGGAGAGAGGTGTGCTTGGAGTAGCGTTGATTATGACTGAATGCTAAATACATCAGTATGACAGTACCGTAGGGCCTCTGCGAGATGACCATGATGTCCTCGGGGTTCTCGATGGCCACGATGACGCGGGCCGCGACCATGATTTTCTCCCAGGTTTTGCCCAAGTCCAGCAGGTGGATGCCATCCTTGGTGCGGCGGAAGATATACCGCTTCATGCGGTGGTCCACGTTCAGTGTCCCGAGATGGGTCCGGCAGACCAGCATCTTCTGGATGTCTTCGAACTTACGATCGGCGGCCATTTTGGGAGATTGTGAGGCTTGCTGACGAAACCTGACTCTTCAAGGTGAATGTTACAGTGTGAAAACTGTTCAACTTGTGAAAGTTACATTACCTTAAAAGAGTGTCCCTGGAAGAGATTGGTTGAGCGATGGAGTTTTGACGTTGGATTTTTGATTGTGATTGAGTGATTGGATGGAGGGACGCGCTTCGGTTTCTAAAAATTTGGCCCATGCAGTAGCTGCAATAGCGCCAGGTACAACTGTGGCGAAGGCGCTCTGGAGCCGGGCACACAGACATAGTCTAAAAATCGATCTAGGCGAGAAGATTGGGATCGATTGATCAATTGAAGTGGATCCGGCGATCGCGAATGATGCACGAGATTTCATGTAGTGATCCAGTTGATCGATCCAGTCATATCACGAGCAAATGAGAAAATCAAACCGATCTGCACTTGAACTTCCACACAACATGCACTTGCACGGTTAAGGAGATCCGGTTTCCGGTATTCGTATTTAAGTGATAAACTATACATCTGATCAAGGTCAAGGGCACGTTCACGACGACTTTACGTGATCATCGGGTAGACGTTTGAGTTCACGACGACTCCCAAAACAAGGAATGCACGAGTGAGAACGCACTCGCGCAAGGGCGCGTTTCTGCGTCGCGCCCATTTTTGGGGCCTCCAAGAATGAATTCGCCCGGAGGAGGGAGAGCTTGATGTTGATTCGCGATAGATCGATAGCGCAGTACAAAGTCGGGGTAGAATCATAACCAGTGTAACTGTCCTGTGAATACACACGCGTATGCGTTTGCGTGATGGTGATTGTGCTTGTGGTGGATCGATATAATATAGGCTACAACTCGTGCAGAAGGACCGCATCTCTAGGTATAGTTTCGAGAAACACTGGACTAAAACGGGAATGGGTACGCATGATCCAAAAAAGTACTAGCTCGTTGAATTTTCTTTTTTGGCGAGCAAACACCGAAAATTTTCACCGCGCTAGTTGTTAGTCCCCCTCCTGGGGTACAGGAGGATGAAAGTGAATAAGTTCTACAAACACATCTATTTGGTCGTTCCCCATGCCCGCAACGCCGCGACATTGGATTGTTCTGAATCTGATCTGTCCTTACATACTACAGCCCCCGAAGTATGTCGTTCTACCAGTCGAGTCCGTACGCGACCAAAAAAAACAGAAACACCCTCCAATCTAAAATCAATCTCTTCGTCGTCTTCATTTTGGCTGAAAATAATAGGAAGCGCCTTCACGACAGCAACGCCTCCTTCTCCCCTCTGCTCATCGCATTCCACCCGCATTTGGCGGCTTTCGCATGATTTGCTCTAGGGGCGCCGTCAGGCTGGGGTCTACGTCGTGCAGCATCTGGAGGGATTCGGCTATACTCTTGATATCCCGCTGTGCCTGCTTTGAGAGCCACACACTCCGCGCCTGCATAGCACCTGCCATGGCGGCGTTCTTGTTAGATTCAACAGTACTGGTTGCCTCTCCTGCTGCAGCTGCAGTTGCTCCCCAACCTTCTTGCCGTCTGGCCAAAGGGTCTTCCCTCGAAAACGTGTACGTTGTGGTGAGTTCTGGGCTTCCATCGCTCGGCATGCTTCCCCGGTTACCCAGGGGTGCGGTTCTGGGGTGTCCTCTCTGCGGCCCCATTGCGGCTGCGGGAGCGCTGCTGGTGCTGTTACTGTTTTTACAACTGTTCTTATCCACATCGACATCCGCATATGTCGCGACTTCCGCATTCCTGAAGAAGCCATCACTGCGCAGCTGGTGCGTTTTGCTGTTTCTGCCCATCGCTGCCGCGGCGAGTGAACTGGTTTTGCTGCTCTGCAGAGAGCCCACGGACGCGCCATTCCACGTAGCAGAGGAGGCTGAGGCGGTAGAAGAAGAGCCCCCGGGCGGCTCTTTGTAGAAGGCGCCCCCGGCTGCTGATGCCGTGAGGTCGTGAAGTTGGTGATTCTCTGACGGGAGGGACGAGCTGTCCATGTTGTTAATATTGGCCCTGACACCTGCACCTGTTGCCCCCCCTCCGGTAAGAAACGCACCCGGTGTTCCGCCCCGGCTGCTCGGCAGAAAACGTACCCGCGGCTGCGCGGCAGCGCGCTGGAGGCGGTCGCGGCCCGATAGTACACCGCGGGTTCTTCTGGACACGGCCGGGGGTGCTTTATTGCGCGTGATGGACGCACGGCCCTGCGCGGTTGCGGCGATCATCCTGTTTTTTTTTTCCGATTTTTCGCAGGCGAGACTTCTTTGCTTGTCGGATGGCGCGGTTCCACCTCAACTAACTTCAGCAGAAACACCAAGCTGGCCTAGGTACTGGGGGTAGCTTTAGCTATCTAAAGTACTTCCTTCGTCCTTGAACTTGATCTAAAAGTAAAACTACATCTCTAGTAGTACCTTCTTGCTCCGGCGCTGATAGTTTCTGTGGACTCCGGTGGTCCCGTGTAGATGAGGTTCTGCATTTGTTTCGACGCGTTGCGGCTCGCCGTGGAGATTGGTGGCCGAACGGGTCCCGACGTGGCGATGTGATTCGGGTTGGCCGCGTTGCTTCCGTTATTTCCGTCGCTCCCTCGGGACTCGTTGCTTCCCGCTCTCGCGCCGGAGCCGCCTCTCCTGTGCGGGTTTTGGAACGAGTAGCCTGCCCTGGACATGATCGAGGGTCCCCCCAACGACCCTTCCCTGTTCGACCCTGTACTCAGCTCCAGTCCCATCGCCCGCCGCAGCGCTTTTGGGTTCGTTTTGTGCTCCAGGCTTTCGTACTTTTTTTCCCGCAGCTGCAGGTCCATTTCCATCTGTTCTTTCGCGACGATCTCGGTCGCCTTCGTCACCCGCTCCAGCTCGTGCAGCACCTGCTTCAGCTCCACCCCTTTCACTCCGTTCTCCTCCCGCCAGAACGCCTTCTTCGAATCTAGCTTCTCGGCGAGCGCGGCGATCTCCTTTTCGGCGCCCTCCTCCTCGTTCAACAGCCGCTCCAGTTCCTGGTGCATGCGCGGCAGTTCCTTATTGCGGATCACGTCGGTCTCCTTCTGCAGCTGCTCCAGCTCCTGCACCACTTTCGCGCGCTGCTCCCGACTCGCCGCGGACCCGGGGGGGGAGGCACTTCTACCCGCCCGCGTCTGGGTGCGTAGGACCCGTCCGGCGCGCAGTGGTTCGCGAGGCTGGCTCTGGCCCCGAGAACCACTGCGCCCCCCGCGAGGACCCGTCGACCGCGGAGGCATTATAATCGAGGGACTTACTGATGTGTGGTACTGATGTTCGAGCAGCCGATAGGGCTTTACCTAATAAATTTTACTGTATTTTACTCCTATGTCGGGGCTTTAGTACCAGATGGGCACATGCAATGGTGGGGTTGCACTTGCACTGCGGCCGGAAATCAAAACCAAAAGTTCTAAATTCTTTTGGGATCGCAATTTTTAATAATTGCCGTTCTAGGTACCTGGCAAGTACCAAGCAAACCGCAGTAGTACCGTGAAGAAAGCACACGAAAGAAGAGAAAGTCAGAACCTGCTACGGATACAAATCAAAACGTCCTGCTTGACGACAGAAAAACGAACCCGCTGCGACGCGCGCCTGCGGTTTAACAGCACGGAGGCCAAACGAATTCACGTCGAATGTCAATGCCACGGTGGAGGTGGAGGAGATGCACGGGCTCGGATTACAATTTACTTTTACGAAACGAGATAATTGTGAAAAATGTGAACGAGTGAAGCTCTAGCTCGGTTTCCTCGAAAGACGGAGGAGAACCGAGGATGACGATGAGCGCAGTAGGACGAACTGTTCTTGACCGTTTTTTCTGTACTGTACAGTTTACACATCACGGTGCCGTTCAACGAAGAGTACGTAGTGGAGGGAGGTGGATACCAATTTAGTATTTCGTTGCGCCAGCAGCTACAACAACTACATCTGTGACTGTGGTCTTCACAAAGTATTATCACCGCAGCATACGCACTGCGTATGCTGCGGTGATAATACCTTGTGAAGACCGTACTTACGCAGAACAAGGTGCTCGGACTGAGAGAGGGCCGCTTTGCTTCGCCCCCGGCTCTCAAAAGACTTTGTAGTCATTCGAGGAGAGAGAACTTGTCCTTTTACTTTTTTTCTCGCGCGATCTTTTAAAAAGTGTTTTTCTGCTGGTGAAATGACGGATGGGGAATGAGTAGATCAGGTCGATGCTTCGAAATTGAAGATGTTGCGCGTCATTGTTGCACGGTGCTGCTCCTGGAATACATTGATTTTCTACTTCTTGTCCTTGTCGTCTTTTTTGTCGCCGCCCTTGTTCTTGTCGTCCCCGTCTTTTTGCTCATCCCCTTTTATCGCCGCCTGTATTCTCTCGTCGTTGATGTCGACGCCGGGGAGCTCCGATAGCAGGCTCGCCATGAAATCGGGATCCTGAAACAGATTTGCCTCGTCCGCCGCGCCGGCAGCGGGAGGCGCGCTGGCGCTTGCAGAAGCTGAGAGTGCGAACAAAAATTTGGTTGGATAATAAACTTGTGCGCAACAATCCAAGTTCTGCTACTTTTAGTGTCGAAAAAGAATTCATTGACGTGAGAGAGTACGATCGGTTTTCTGCTTTTTCTCGGCGGGCTCTCCCTCCATTTTGGACGGGGCGCTGGGCGTTGCTCCTGCTGTGGGAGCTGCGGCTGGTGGCTCCGGCGCTGCTGGTGGCGCCGATTCTGTTGCAAGCGTTGAGGGATGAAGGCGTTATAAATGCAGTCAAAACAATTTGAAATGAAGTAGGTACCAAAAGAGTATGCTATGAGTTTGTAAGTACCCTGCATGCTGAGGAGAATGGCCGCGCGCAAATCTTCGTCCATGTCTTCAAAGCCGGGTATGTCCGGATGGCCGCCTGCCGGCGGCGCTCCCGCTGCTGC
>RXOD01006369.1:0-10534 GCA_005223375.1 Amoebophrya sp. AT5.2
GAACCATCGGGCCTGGGTTTTTTCAACCTCTAAGAAGAATTCCCTGGACGCGGTTTGGGACGCGGGCGTGATCGAGAACGTGAACGGACTGCGGCTGCCCTTCAACGACAAGGGGAAGAAGATCGAGCAGAAGGACCCGGAAACCGGGGAGCCAGTGTTCCACGCCAAGAGCAAGAACAACCGAGACCCCGTGATCGACCGCATCAGCTCCGAGGGGCGGCCGAACAAGCCGGTGGGGATCGCCAAGTTCCGCCTGAAGCGGGAGGTGATCCAGGACTTCGCGGGGCAGCTGCTGCGGAGGCCAGAGGTCACGGACGCGCGGTGGATTTCTTGCAGCCGCTCGCTCTCCGTCACGAAGTGGATCGAACTGGGCACGATCCGCCGGTCCCACGGATCCACGCGGATACCCGAGCCCGCAGACACGCCGAGCCACGACGAAATGGTGTACATGATGAAAAAGTGCAACGGCGTCGCGCCGTTCAATCGCTGGCCAGTTGGACGAGACTGGCTGTACTACAAGGAGCGGTTCCTGGACCACCAACTCGCGATCGAGGACGAGGTCTTTAAAGACCAGCTCGGGAGGAAGAAGAGGTACTATACCGGATTGAGTATATTATCGCTCCGGCATGGCGGCCATAGTCGTGCGAGGACATATGCAAACCGAAAAGCAGCCGATGCTTCCTTTGTGGTCATCCTCATCATGTGACGATGCACAAATCTGTTTCTCCTCCGAGGAAAGCGCCCATTTTTGACTTTAGTTTTTCCGTCACCAGATGTAAAAAGCAGCAGCTCGTAGGTACTGATGCTAGCTGCTGCACTTGGATTTGGAAGTTTTATAAGTCGCACTGCAATTATTGTTCGACTTCGACAAAGGTGTGTTTGCCGTCCGGAACGGTCGCAAAAACAAAACCATCGGCACAGGTTTGCGCAGCTTGCTTATCCGCTAGAGAGGCGGGAGCGGGAGAAGCGGCGGTTCGACGACGTCGATGTAACGACCACACAACCCATGTCAGCGAAAATGCCGGACGACGCTTGGTATGGGTTTCGCGAAGACCAGCGCGTTCTGGAAGACTTCGCACTCGATTCTATCCGCCGCACCAACGAAAAAAGAATGCTCGCGTTGGCGGGAAGCGACGCGTTTCCCGCGCAGCAGAGCGGACCGATGGGATCCCATGTCAAGAACGCCGTCTCGGAAGAGGAATCTCGCGCCGCGCAAGAAGAAAAAGTGGAAGTAGAAGACCCGGCTTCTGAAGAAGCTAGTGAAGGCGTTGGCTCGAGCGACGACAAGTGGGTCGAGCTGCACGAAATTGACCAGGAGATGGCGCTGCGTTACCAGGAAGCCCAAACCCGCTGGTTAGACGTGATCCGTCGCCGCGCGGAGAACGTCGACAACGCCTTTGTCGCTTTGGACGAGTGGAAGCTGTCCCAGTGCACGCCCGTGGACCTGGGGGTGGAAAGACTTTCGACGGAGAAGGCGTTGCTAGAGCGGAAGGTGACGGACCCGGGGATATCGGTGCGCAAGGAGCAGGAGCAAGCGGATGAGATGCAGGCAGTCGCGATCGGGGAGAAGTACGAAAAAATACTAGCTCTGCTCGCAGAAAAACGAAAGCGGGTCAGCGAGGGGTTGCGGAGCGCGAGGGGCTCCGGTGCGCGGGCGAGCAGTTTTGCGCAGGTAGATCCGGAGCAGTTCGGGCTTGACGCGGAGAAGATCGGGCTCGGCGATCACACGGAGACGATCGGACACGGAGAAGATCGGGGAAAAACGTTGGACCAGAAGTTTAGGTCCCAGATAAAGGAGTTGGAGCGTGCCTCGCAAGAGATGCGCAAATTACTGAACGACATAAAGTACCGGAACGAAGAATGGCGAGCAGATCTTGACGACAGCGGGGCGTCTCTGGAGAAAATCAAAAAAGAGTTGGCGCAACGGAAAAAGGAGCAGAGCGACAAGTGGGCTGCATACAACTCAAGGAGGAACAAACTCGAAGGCCAGAGAGACGCATTGAAGAATCTGCTCGAGAACCTGTCCGACTACATCGAGGCGAACCCCTTCTTCGCGGCCGGCGTCGAGGAGGACACGTTGCCGGCGCTGCGACGACGTCGCGAAAAACTAGTCGAGGAGTTGGAGCGCGCCGGCGAGATCCCCACGCTCGAGAATCTCCGCGAGATGACTGAGTGGAAGGCGCTTGATTGGCTGAAGCTGAAGTCGGCTCGTCCTCCCTGTCGTCCCGTACAAGGAGGCGGCTCCGCGGATCACCTGAATGTACTGTCGCTGGACTACCGCATGCACCACAGCAAGGGCCTCACGATGGACCAGTGTGCGCATCACTGGCTTTCGGGCGGCCACAACGGTGACTCTTTTTTCGGCGCTCGTCCCTGCACGACTCGTACAAGCACCCCGTCCGCACTCGTTCGAGCCAGGCAGGAGCGCATGCGGCACGCGCCCGCTGCCTTCTTCGGGTTTCTCCGGGATTTGCGAACCGCGTTCGCCGACACGACGGTTTCCGGGAGAGCCGTCCTGCAGTTGAAGGAGGCCGGCCTGTTGTCAGAAGACGTTCTCAGAAAAGTCGCGCAGGCACGTGCACCCGACGGCGGAGGTGGGAGCGAACGTGTTTTCAGCGAGACTGAGGAATTTAATTTCAGCGAACTTGAGCTGTTTCACGACGGTAGCGAGAGCGCCGCAGCTGTCTTCGACGCAACGAAGTGCCTCGTTCCGATTCTCGACTGCCTGGAAATGAAAGGCGTCTTTTCAGCTCTGTCCGGCCCAACGAGTTGCATACGAAAGGAGGACTCCGCACCTGCAGGGCCTGGAAAACTGGAACCCGTCCGCGAAGCGAAAAAAGTGGCTTTTGCGCTGAGCCCCGATCCTGAGACCGGGACGAAAGACCGCGCGACGACAACTAAGCCTCGTTCCGGCATACTCGCTGCGGAGCAAAACTTCCTCAAGTTTTTGCAGTCCAGAACCACAGGGAAGGCCGAAGACGCCAACACGCTCCAGGCCGCTTTTGAAAAGACGCAGGCGCATAGTACGCGGACGAGTTCGTGCCCCTCCACGCCTTCCGAACTGCTCCCAACCTTGGACGACATCATTACGGACGATAGCGACCTAGAGGAGACAGAAAGCGAAAACGATCAGGCAACAGATGAGGGACCATGCTTCAACGACGATACAAACGACGCACCTCCTTCAACGGGCGAGGGGATAACTCAGCAGGGGTCTACAGGTCTGTGTGGCACAGAAGCGGAGTTGGGCCAGAATGCTGCGTCGTTCCAAGAAAGCGCCGCCAGAGCTGACGCGGGAGCGGCGTCGGCAAATTCCGAGCCTCAAGTGCAGGCAAAGGAGGACGTGGCGCGCGATACCCCTCCGACTATTTCGAGCGTGGATCCCCTTCTAGCTGCGAAGCAAGCAGCCAAAATCGACGTCGCAAGAAAGGTGGAAGGGTGGCGGGTACAATGGTTCGACTTGCGACGAGGGGGCGCAGCTGACTCGCAGCTTGCACTATGTGAGCCGGTGGCAGGATATTGTGATGGCCTGGTCGAAGAGTGTTACTTCCGCGACAATCTGGAAAAAGTAGGGGAGCCGGCTTGCGCACGCAGCTCAACATCTGCTGCGCTGTTAAATCTCGTTCTGAAGTCTCTGTACCGGGCCTGCTGCCGATTGTTGCAGCCCGATGTGTTTGGATTCGCGAGCATAAAGTGGCGTCTGCCGCGCGGGCGCACTTTCTCGCGGAGGATTAAGCACGAGCTCGGCGTTGAGCAGAAGCGAATTCGTGCTCACTTGGAGGAGGACGTCCTCCTTTGGACGCCCGCTCTTTTTTCTGCGACCAGGGCTCTCTTGAGGCATCTCGTGATCAGTCCCCAGACAGACTCGTCCGCAGACACCTCCTCGTCTGCGCGTCATCCGGGCGACGCAGTGAAGAAAGCTGACCGAGAGGAGGTCCTGGAGGCAGCCGGGAGCAAGAACGAGGACGGCGCCACGAGAATTGAGGCTGAAGTCGGCGGGCACTGGATTGAGTACAGCAAATGGCCGCATTACGTAGGGCCGCTATGTCGCGAGGTCCGTGAGCGTCGCGGCGCTCTTGGCACCACAGAGGAGGTACTTCTTGTCATTAGAAGTCGATTTGATTTTCTTTCCGCATCTTTATGGAAAACTCCGGCCCAAGGGGCATTCTTTTCAATATCTTCCCGCAAACACACTTCCAGGTCACGTACCATCCAGAAGCACGCGCAGCTGTTCGGCATTCCGGTCGCGGCAGCCGCGGGGGCCCGACGGGATTCGAGATGGGGAAGGCCAAGAAGAAACCCGTTCCGGCGAAGAAGCAGGCTTTGATCGAGGCAAGAACTCTTGACCACCAAAGATTTCTGAAGGGCAAGGGCAAGAGCGAGGATCAGAAGGAAGCAATTTACCACATGCCGTACAAGGATCTCGAAGAGCGAGTGAAATGGCACAAGGAGTGGGAAAAGCGCACGAAAGGCGAGGAGTACAACGAGCAAACCTTTATGGCCGTGTGGAACCGTGAGTACCACAGCACCCCTCATCGCCGCGTGTACCAGGACTGGATCGATCAGAATCACCGGTGGGCTCGGAAGCAAGAAGAACGGAAAAAGGAAATCCGCATGCGCCGCCAGGATCGGAGAAGGAGACGGGCCGCAGCAAAGGAGCAAGCATTATTTTGCGAAGGACAGTCTGGTGCCAGTGTGGCGCTCTCGCAGGACGGCGATGATGCGCGCACCAACGTGGGCGTGACTGGTTGGGACGAGCCGATGATCGGTGAAGGCGATGAACTGTCTGCTGCGGAGAAGGGCACAAAAGGAGCCGCAGGCAAAGAAGATCTCGAGAACGCAACCAGGAACGCAGACGAACTCCCGTCTTCGCGGGAGGACGTCCCGCGGTCGGGTCTTGGCCTCGATGCGCCGGTACTCACGCGCACCTACGAAACGAAGCATCACCGCCAGGAGTCAACCCGGCTCCA
Source organism: Amoebophrya sp. AT5.2 (assembly GCA_005223375.1). Classification (NCBI taxonomy): domain Eukaryota; class Dinophyceae; order Syndiniales; family Amoebophryaceae; genus Amoebophrya; species Amoebophrya sp. AT5.2. The sequence goes on from RXOD01006369.1 coordinate 4,971, forward strand.
CAACACCCTGCCGGAGGACGAGCCCGAGCTCGTGGAGGTGCGCGGGAAGCCCACGGAAGCGAGCATTGAGAGGCGGGCCAAAGAGGGCGCCAGGTATTTGAATGCCGTCGGCTACGACGCAGACGACCTGAACGACGTGGACGCGGCGCGCCCGCTGACGCGGGCCGCGCAAGAGGTAAAAGCGGTCGACCGCCGGGGCGCGCGGCTGCTCGCGGAGCAGCGGGCCGAGATGGACGCAAACGCGCGAGCCGCGCGCGAGGAGCTGGTGCGAGAACGGGTGGCGACCCTCCTGCCTCGGACCAAAAGCGATGTGGAACAAGAAGACGTGGCGCAGGGGTGGAACAACCGGGCGGAAGACAACGCGAAACTGGAGCAGGAACGGGAGGAAGGGAGAGAAGTGGACACCTTTGTAAAGACGCAAGTGGTGGAGGAGCTGTTGCAGGACTGCGGCATTGTCGCGGGGACGGACGCGTCCGCCTCCCCGAAGTTCGGAACTGCGGGTCGTGGAGAGGATGGGGTCGTGGACGAGTTTCTGGACGGATGCGTGCACGCGCTGAGCGACGAAATGCGGCGGCAGGAGGCGAGGGACACCTACCGCGCGTGGGGGCGCGAGTTCTTGCAGAGTAGGGGCAAGGACAAGCACACGAAGCGCGCGCTCGAGCGGCGTTTCAGATACCAGTTCGCCACCGGTACGCTCGGGCCGCGCGCCTTCGCCAGAGCTGCCCAAAAACGCAACGAGAGGCTGAAGGAAATAAATTCGCAACAGAATGGGCATGGCGCGACAGCACAGCTGCGGCACTTCTCTGTGGCGCGGCTCCCGATGGAGTGCCGCGGCGTATTGGCGAAGGACCTCGACGCCCTCGCGACAGAGGCACAGATGCGGGCGGAGACCCCCGAAGGCCAAAAAGAAGCGCTGACGCAGAGCGTGGTGCACGCGCGGCAGCACTGCCGAGAGCGACTCCTGCAAATGAGGCTGGAGCAGCATTTCGGCATGAAGCAGCTGGCTTTTCCCCAGACGTCTGCAGCGGCCGGGCTTGGGCGAGGTGGCAATGGCTATTCTTTTTATCACGAGGCCCCCCACGGCATCCTCGCGCATGTTGGCAGTGACGACGATCTTTCCGTGGCCGCCTTCGAAGAGATCGAGTTCCTTCCCGATGTCGCTACGCAGCGCGAATACACCGTGGACGTGCTCTGCCTAGTGTCGGGGTCCTCTGTTGAAAAAGCTGCGAAAGTGCGCAGGGACCTGGACGAGGAATCACAGCGCAGCAAGGACCGCATGCAGGAGCTTTATGAAAAGGCAACGCCGGACGCAGAATCCATCGGGTTTCCGCGCGAGATGGGAAGCGAATTGCAGCGGATGAAAAGCGAATTGCACGGCAGACAGGGCCAAGCCATGAGGGAACAGGTTTCGGAGCGGGAAGCCAAGACCGCGATGGCGTCCCGCACCCCCGAAACTGCGTTCACGTATCGCGGCCTCCGCCCAGAACTCGAGCGCCTGTTGGAGGAGCAGGCCGCGCGCTTGTTGGGAGAGAAGGGCGACGAAAAGGGGAACCCGCGCAAGGCAGAAGATTCGGCGGACGTTGTTCATGCCTTTTTCGGTCCTTCCCGCGTTTTCTTCCCCGAGTCTTTTGCTCACGTCGACCTCCGCGTCGCGTTTCCGCGCAAAGCTGCCCCGAAGTGCTTGCGCAATCTGCGGAACGAGCGGCAGCGGTCCTGTTTAGAAGAGGCGCTGCGCGGCTACCTTTTTGCCGAGCAGCAGCGGCAGGGGCGGCGTAGGAAGCGGCACCGGGACGACGAAACGAAGTTGCTCGCGCGCGCGCTGGACCACGTGCAGCAAGATTCTCGGCGCCGGAAGCAAGGCGCGGCGGTGTCAGGGAAGAAGCACCAGAAACAACTACGTGCCCTGGAAGATGATGGGGATCATGACGGGAAGGAGTGCAAGGGCAGAGCCACCGTCGACGTAGAGCTTGTTCGATGCGCGAAGAAGCACGTGAAGGAGTGGGATAAAGGCCGATCGCCCTTCCTCAAGCGGTCATCTCCGCTGCAGCAGTTTGCGCTTCTGTTCCGCGCCGACTGCGGCGGGGATGAGGAACACATCGAGCAGGAGTACGAGCGCGACTTCGCCGAGGAAGCGCGTACAAGAACCACAGACCCGACGAAGTTGAAGACGATGGCTAGGGACCTGGCCAAGTGCTGCGCTGGCGATGGTTTCGCCGCGAAAAGCCGATTTTCGAACGAACCGATGAGCGGCATCATCGGCATGACGGGCTCCCGACACGTCCTCTTTTTGTCGGTTGGGGAGCTGGAGGTTGTTTTGCGGCTAGGCCCGGCGGAGCGTCGGCGCGTTTTACACCGTCGCTGGGAGGAGTTTCAAGCACGCAGCGAAAGCTTTGTGAAAAGCCAGCGGGACGCGAGGGCGCTATCGAAAAAAATGCAGCAACTGAAATTGAACCACGGCTACCGCAGCGGCGGGCAAGCGGGAGGGGGCGAAGAGGAGCAGAGCGTCTCGTCGGATCTATGCCGCCAGGCAAAGATGGCAGCGCGGCGCGCAGGGAAGTTGTTTCAGGGAAAGTGCGGCGGAACGGACCAAGTCGCATATGCGTCGTGCGCGAACAAGCACGGCGACGATTCCAAGACCTTCGAATGGTACGAGCAATACGGCGTCCTCCTGGACTGGCTGGCGGCGCACCTGCGAAGAACGGAGTGGGACCGGCTGGCCCATCTGAAGAAAGACATTTTGTCCCGTTTTAGCCCGTTGCCAGGGTTCCAACTCCCTTTCAAACTGGAGACGCGGCCGCACCTTGTACTGTACACGACAAGCGGCGCGCGGTATGAGGAAAATCTGGACGGCGAACGCGAACTCGTGCCGCAGTGGAGCCCGCACACCGCGACAGCAATCGTCTCATCAGCGCGCGGCCAATGTGTGGCGGACCCCGACCTGGCGGACGCGAACAGAAACAGTCTCCCAGTGTACGATCCCGAACTGGACCGGTATAAGAACGCGCTGAAAATGTGCGTCCTGTGGCGTCGGGAGAGACAGCTACGTCTCGGGGACGCAGCAGCGGCACTCGCGGCCTCCTCGCTCGAGCTCAATGCTGGTCAAGGCGCAGTGGCGGAGGAAGCAGCGACAAAGTATTCGGAGCAACTGGACGTCCTGCTGGCGAAGTACAAGTCTAGCCCCCACAAGAACAGCGTTGACCAAGACCGACTACCAACACCGTGCCCTGACGAGGACAGCAAAATGGCGACGCAAACCGACTGCCAGGCAGACAGTGGTGCCGTTTCTGGAGGTAGCTGTATCTCTGGCGAAGACGAGGGCAGCAGTGTCGGTGCTGGGGATAGGCGGAAAGAATCTGGTGACGTCGATCGTCTGCGGCTCCTAATATTGGACGATCCAGATGTCCCGACAGCAACGGATCTGGTCGGACCGGGGCCGCCGCCGGCTCCTAGTGCGGAGCCGTTTGTTAAAACTGATGCGGCGGAGCCTGGGTCTCTGGCTGGCGCACTAGATTCCACTGCAGCGGCCGCCTCGAGGCGCGTAGTAGAGGTTCCGCAGCGCGGGTGCGGTGTGGACGCCTGTACGAACGTGGGCTTGACAGATGGGAGCGACCGCGAAGTGCGGTATCCGTCACTTGTGGAAAAGCACACTGAAAATGCCGCAGGCAGAGATCTCGACGACCACGCGGGGAAGGTGGAGCTGTCAACATCGCGGGAGGACGACCGGCAGTCTTTCTCTCACCACGGGAGGACGGCGGCGACGGAGCCGCGCATGGACACAGCTACGAGCGAGCCTGAGCCCGTTCTGCACGCTGCGTCCAACCAACTGCGCGCCTCCTCGTCGACCGATGATGCGTCAGACCGCGGCGCTGCAGTGCCTCTGGAAGTGCTCCCGCGGCAAGAAATATGCGGTGATCTTGCCCCCGATGCCCAAGAGCGTGGATCTTCGGAAGGGCAGAGTCTCGAACAAAGTGCTGCTTCGACTGACGGCGGCAGGAAAGAGAAAGAGAGAGAGGAAGACGACACGCCGCGCTGCAGCACATCAGTATCGCTGCGCGCCCTGGAGGAAAGTGAGAAAGAAGTCGACGAGATGCCGTTAGAAATAGTACCCACTGCCGAGGATCCAAAACCGAGCGACGTGGAGGTGGAGAAAGAGCATACCGCCTTCGTTCCCGTGTTGAACCTCGAGTCCGGTGCGTTGTCGTCGCGGCTACTACTGTCCTCCCGCTGTCCCCCGGACTTGGACTCCGGCAGCTCCTGCGACGCGAAGCGTCTCTGCAAGGCCCTGAAGCAGTTCGTGAAGACGCAGATATTTAGGGGCGGCCCACCAGGCCGCGAGAACGCGAAACTCGCCATCCTTATAAAGCCAGGGCAAGATCATGAAGTGTTGGAAAAAGGGGTGGAAAAACTGCGCGAAGTACCAGGGTGCGAGGTGCGAAGCTGCCAAAGCAACGGCGACGTGTTACCGCGCGGCACGCTGCTAGAGGCCCGCTGGCACCTTTCCGCAAAACCTGGCGCAGACGCGCGCCGCGAACGGGCGCTCCAGCACATCGATCTCATTCATTAAGGGGAGGACCAACTACTTACCCATTTCCCTGGGTGATGTTTGCACGGGATGGCCTGTGCAGCTGTCTTGGATTTGGTCTCGTTTTTTTTTGTCTGGTATTTGGTCTTTGTATTTGTTTTCGTATTTTTGTGTTGTGTTTGGTCTCGTAGTTGGTCCCATTGTCCTACTCTCAGGGAGAGAGCAAGCAGCACAGAGCCACGACCAGAGCGTGACAGCGATGCAGTAGCGGGGATGTGTCATCGATCTCGACGTACGTTGTTTTGCATTTCGTCTCGTAAATCTCAATCTGTTTCAACAGAAGCCAAATCAACCACCGTGCAGAAATGCCCCGGAAAACGGGTTTGTCACTCCTCTAAATTCACTTCTGGCATCTGGTTGCGGCTCGGTCCATGGGGGAACTAGGACTATCTCCGGATGGGGGTACTTCTACTTCTACTTCTACTTCTAGAGCAGCGCTGCGGGTCGAGGCCAGTGCTCGCATGCAGAGGAGACTCGAAGCTGTCGCGGCAGCGGAGCTTCAAGCCGTTCGCGATCTGCAGTTGTGCGCGTGGTCGGTTGACAACAGACCCGCTGCGGCAACGTTGACGTGCTGGTGGGAGAAAAAATCGGGCCCTGCGGCTGCGTTGACAGCAACCACCTCCAGCTACAGTGGGCGACCAGATCAGCTGCTTCTTTTCTGCAGCGGCAAGAACCAGCTGCAGTCGGCGTGCTCGCCGCCGTCCGGATCTGCGACTTCGAGCCCCCGAGTCGCGAAGGTTAGTGAGCGCAGAACGCGATCGAGAAAGCAAGAAGAGCCGCGTGGCACCATGCCTGGCGCGGCAAGTGAGTGGCTAAATAAAGCACCGGAGCGAAGATTGGCTAAATGCCGCCGGTCCCGCTCGACGCGTGTCGACGATTTCGCGGTCAGTCGTCGTCGTGACGCGAACTCGCCGACGCCTCGTCACACGAAACAGCAGAACGTGCAGCCCTCGGCATCTCGGCGGTCCTCGGCCACGCGCCG
>RXOD01006370.1:0-10534 GCA_005223375.1 Amoebophrya sp. AT5.2
GTATTCCGTCTCATATTTTGTGTCGTATTTTGTCTGCTCGTATTCGGTCTCATTGTGCTCGGTACTGGTGCTAGGGAGGGAGCTAGCACGGCAAAGCGACGGACAGGGGGTGCAAGAATGAGTCGGCTCATTTTCCTGTATTGTCTTGTATTTTGTCTCGTATTTTTTCGTCTCGTATTCTGTCACCGTAATAGGCGAGTCATTTACTGGGAAGAAATGCCGCCAAAAATGGGTTTTTCACCCCTCTAACGAGGAGAAACAGATTCTGAGTTATGTTCGTGGTTCGGGCGAAGCGAGGAAAGAAGCGCCGGAAACGGTGAAGACGCTTCCGGACGACGTGTGTCGAAAAGTGTACATGGAAGCGCTGGACATCGCGGCGAAGGTGTGGCTGAAGACGAGCACCTTCGAGTCAACGAACAAACTCTCGCTCGAACCAGACATGCCGTAAAATTAATGATAAATTGCTGAGAAGACGTGTCGAAGGCAAGAACTTTTCCGTGTAGTGCCGCTGATGTACTATTGGTTTACAAAAACCATGCACCTCCATTACCGATAGCTAAGCGCAGATAAATCTCGCACTTGCGATGTACGAGTACGATCGAAATCGATGATGTTGAATTGGAAACAGCACTTAAGAATAGCTACTTCCTCGTCAGTCTCGAACTGCATTTGAAATTCCAGATCGATGGGACGAAATTTGAAGCGTCGAAAGCTCTTCCGAGAAGCAGGTCGTATCTATGACGAAAACGAATACAACGATGACCCGCACCTGATCTCCCAGAACGGCAATGACAGCGCGCTAGATAGGCCTAAGTAACTACATCCACTGAAATAAAATATACCGAGTGTCATATGATTTGAAGTTGGTGCAACCTGCCTCGACTACATTTTAATTTTTGGGACCTGTGAAAGACGATCCGTGTCCATCTTTAGGCTCCCCCGCCCTCTACCTGATAGTTTGAATCCGTCGACATCAGGCTCCAGCTGTGATCAAAGAGAAGTGTTAGTTTTTGGTAAAATAATGAATTGTGTTGCGCGCCCGGTGTGGGCCAAGCTCCGTTGCCGCCGGGCACCAGCAGTCGCGCACAACATTCATCGACTGAACTATTTGTCGTACCGCCCGTCGGACGACGACCCCCCATAAAAAGACAATGATAAAAACGAAAGAACTTGAACTTTTTTTGCGTACCACAATAAAAACAGTGCGAGGATCCTCGATCGTCTCGCCTCAGCTCCAAATTTTGATGACGAAGAACGGAACCGCACGACGAGTTGTGCCGACTTTTCTCTGGGTCGGTACCAATCAACATCAGCTGCGGCTTCCGCTGCGGACCGATATACAAGATAAGACCTGAACTTGAACTTCAACAGAGCTTTAATTCAGTCTTTTTGTGTCTTCGGACCCTGGACGAGATCGAGAAAGCTGCCCCTAACTACTATCCAAACCAACAATGACAAACGCAAACCACACCAGTGCTGAGCTTAGTCGCTGACAGTGACGTCCAGCGCAACCGCGACAGCAGCACGGCCACGTGGATAACCCGCGACCTGGATGATTTCTTTCTTGGTGACCCAATCATGATCTTCGACGAGCGATTGGAGGAGAGATAGAGAAGCCTGACTTTGATGTTGAGTGAGACGCCTTGCTTCCCCGATGTCGTATGATTGTATCTCGTGGGTTACGATTTCGATTTCTTTGCTGGGGCCCCCACTGGCTCAGGGTGTCGGGCAAACAGGCAAAGCATCAGCAGCGCGCTTCTCTATTCTTTGCAATCGGCGTCGGCCTTACCCTTACGCTTACGCTACACTTGCTTGCAAATTGAGACTCAACACTGTACACTTGTTTACTAAAAAATATGGGCCAGCTTCCGAGCAACTTTGACGACGTGAACGAGCCTCGGCTTCTCGCCGTCTCCGCCCACCGCATGGTGCAACAGGTCGTCGACTCTCGTTACCAGGACCCCGACCAATTCCCCGCTTTGAACGACTGCGCGTGGGACTTGGACTGGAAGAAACTCATTTTCCGGATAAAAAAACGCGACCTACTCGACGTTTCGTTGCACGCGCACGGCTTCCAAACCGACAAAACCTGGAACACGTTACTACATCGAGCCGTTGGTGGGGTCCGGCAGCCCGAGGCGGACTGGGTGTGGGTGGGTGTCGAAGGGGAAGAGGGGGAGGAAAAGTTGCATGGCGGTGGAGGTGGAAAAAATATTAAAGGTAGTGGTGGAAACAAATCCGCTTCGGCGAAGCAGCTGGACACGGCGGCGGACCACGGGAGCGACGGAGAAGCGGAAGTTCGCGACAACGCCAACGCCTTTTCTACTTCGTCCTCGCCGGCGAAGCAGCAAGTGCGCGACGCGCACTTCTACGAGACGCACGAGCTGCGCCCCGTGCCGAACAATAACGAGATGGTGCTCTGGATCGTGAGGTCCATCCTCCGGCACAGGGCCAACGTGAACGTGATGAACCTGAAGAACGAAACCCCGCTGATCACTTCGCTCCGAAACGGCCACGGCTGCGACCTGGTTTGCACTCTGCTGGACTACAAGGCGCATTGCCAATATAAGGCCCGCCCGAGCATCAGTTCCGCGACCGCGTTGGAGGAGGCGATGGAAAGGGCAAAGACGGCAGGTCCTCTGGGAATCGCGCCGGCAATGTTCGCAGAGGGGGCCCAGAGCCCCTCCGATCCCCAAACCTCGCCGAAGGTGGACCTCAGTTCCAAGATAACCGTCGAGGAGCTGCTGAAGAGCAACGCGGACCCTTCGAGTTTCGACGACAACGTGTTTGTGTCTGCGGTCACGACGGCCGTGAAGTTTGAGGCCCACCCGGACGTAATCTTGAACCTTCTGCTGCAGAAAAAAGTCGACGTCAACGTCTCCGACGGGGACGATATGAGGAGGCGAACCGCGCTGCACTACTTGGTGCGACAGAGGAACCTCGCGATGGTGAGTGTGTTTCTGCAGTCGAAAAAGACGGAGGGCATCGATTGCAACGTTCCGGACGTGTTGGGCCAAACGGCGGTCTACGAGAGTATCGATTTGCGCCATTTGGAGATGCTGCAGCTGCTGTCCGACTCCGGGATATGACGGGGCCAGGTGGTAAGTGGGTACCTGGTAAGTGCTAGGGGATGGGCCCCGACTTGAGTGCCAAACTGCCCTAGGTGGCGACTGCGTTAAGGCGCGCGCCGGGCGGCTTCAGAGATGCCGCATTGTGGGGGGTAGGAGGCCGGCGGCTTTAGAGCTGTGGGGGGGTACGGGTAGAGGGAGAATGGTGATACAGCTTGAGAGTAGGACGAAAGAGGGCGCAAAGTGTGGCCGCGCTCTCCTCTTCTAGGCGTCAGCTGTGGGCTGCAACGGTGCCAATGCCAGGCTTGCTAACCGCAGAAAGCCGCGCGTGCCCTCTTCTTTTTAGGACCGCCATACGCATTCTAACTTACAAGGGGACCCCGTAGAGCCCCCCAAAAATTACCACGAGTGCATCGATGTACGCCACCTGGAGATGCTCCTGCAGCTGCTGTCCGACATATACTAACAAGGTAAAAACAAGAACTTACCACCTGGTCCCGCCATACGGGACGCAAATTCGGACGTACAAAGAGCTGGCCCCTTCCCTGTGGAAAAACGTGATCGGGTGGCCGAAGGACGTGAAGCGCCCGACACTCAAAGACCCGCGCACCGGCAGGCGACTGCTGCGGGATCCCACGTTGGTAAGGGTCGATATGTTCGACAAACAGGGGGTCTCGCCCTTGATGTTCGCGATTTTGAAACGGTGGCCGGAGGGCGTGAAGTGTTTGTTGCAGAACTACCCGACCATCTCGTTTCAGTGCGGGTTACCGCTCAAACTCGCCGTGCGGTTGAAGGGCGCGCCATCCATTGGCGGAGAGGGGTTGGTGAAAAACGCCGCACAGCTGCAGATCGTGCACCACCTGCGGTTGATCGGCTCGGAGCTGTTCGCGAACGACGTAGTAGTTTCAGGAGGTGGAAATACAAATATAACCTCGGACAAGCAGCTGTCAGCATTGATAACGTTACAGGAGGAGTTCGAGAAGGAGAAAGCGTTCGAGCAAAAGTTGGCGAACGACGCGAAGGCTCTGGAGAAGCGGCGGAAGAAACGGATGAAGGCGAAAACCGGGGTCGAGTGGGAGGGGGACGAGAGGGAGATGCAGCAGTTCCTCGAGGACGAATCCGCCTTCGAGCATCCGGTCGCCTACTATTTAAGGACCTACTACAACGACCCGGGCAGTGATGAAAACTCCATCGTCTTCGCGGCGCGGCAAAGGGACGCCAAACTGTTGGAGGCGTTGGCGCCCTACGCGAGTGGGGACCAACTCACCGCCGGGCTGGCGGTGCCGAACCTGAATTTGGAGTGCGCCAGGATTTTGATCGACGCGAACGCGGACGTGAACGGGGACTTGGCCGACCACGACCGCGTGGCCGCCGACTATTTGGAACAGATCAGCGGGGTCGGGCTGCGGGGCGGGTTTTTGCGGGGCTTCGGACCGCACGAAGTCTTCGATCGGCGCGCTGCCGGCATCTTCGCGGCGACGCTGGGTGAGAGTGTGACCAGCACCACCGCGAATGTAAACTTCGCAAACGCGAGTGAAGAAGCCGACGCGAGGTGGGACGGAGCAGCCGCGGCGGAGGCGCTGAAAAAAACCGGAACAATGAAGGTGGACTTTGAGTCGAACATTCACAACTCGTACAGCGTCGCGGCGAGAGAAAAAGAAGCAGCTATGGGGAAAGGACAAGAGAGGCAGAGGTCCGTCGACGACCTGATGAATGAACTGGTCGTCGTCGGGAACGTGTCGGGAGAGGCGGAAAAGGGGGAAAAACAGAAAAAACCCCACGGACCGATTCGCGGCTTGGTGGAGCCGTTTTCTGAGAGTGTGTTTCTGCACGAACAGGACGCCCACTTGCACCAGCGGAGGTCGCCGGCGATGGTGGCTTGCACGGCGGGGAAGGCAAGCCTCATCCGCCTGTTACAAGACTATGGCGCGGATGTGAAAAAGCAAATGGAAACCACGACGTGCTGGTCGACACATGTCTACGCAGCACGCGCAAACCATTTGGAAAAAATCAAACTCGCAGACTTGAGGGACGGATGAGAAGTACGTTTTAGAGCATCTAGAAGTTGCCAACGAGACCATTCGGACATCGATTGGTGATGTCAATTGCAGCAATGAATTGGCAGAAGCTAGACGAGGACCTGGCTGTTCTGTGTGGCATTTTCAGACGATCTCCTTCGTGCATGCGTGGAGGTACCGGTTGAACATCGAGAGCAAGGATTGTGACTAACTTTGCCCAATTTCATTTTCGACTACATAGAAGATAGCCGACTGCAACTTGATAATTTTTGATTTTTCATTTTCACTTGCTCGCAAAAAAAAAACATGTCGGAACCAAGCCACCGGCCTTTTCTCCCCAAGATGCTCCTCCTGTGGCGGTTTGTCGCGACCGCCGCCTGCTTGGGACATCAAACGCCAACATCTGCTTTCTCGGCCAGCACGCCTCGGACTACCACTACTTCTCTGCAAGGCTGCGTGTTCGTCGGCCACAGGTCCCCGGACGTGGACAGTGTGGCGTCGGCCGTCTTCGCCGCCTGGATGTACAACGGGGTGCCGGCGCTGCCCGACACCATGAAGGAAGAGGAACTCGGCAAGGACGTGCAGCTGGTTTTATCGGAAGCGAGGGAAATGATGGCGAGCATCGGGGAGATGAGTCTGGGGGACGGTACGGGTAATAGCGCTGCAGCAGGTGGTGGAGATGCAGCTGGTGCAGGAGGGGAAACCACTACTACAGACGCGAGTTTGTCGCAATATTCCGACTGGACGACGCAAATCGGCCCGATCAGGAGCATGGACGCGATCCTTGGTGGTTCTCAACTAGGAGCAGACTCTGAAAAAACTGCCGGCGAGACCAAGAAGGGCAAATCCAAATCCAAATCAAGCAAGAAGAAGAGGTGCGTCGTCTTGGTGGACCACAACAGCGTGGCGCAGAGGGGGTTTTCGGCGGGTTTGGAGGATGGAGAAGTATTTGGGATCTTCGATCACCACCGACAAGAGTACGAGAAGAGCTCGGTTGCGGCGGACGCGGTCGTCGTGTTTGAGAAGGTGGGGGCCACGGCGAACGTTCTGCTGCAGGAGTATCTGGCGGCAAAGCTGAAGCAGCTGCCCGACGAAAATACGAGCGGCCAGGACGACGAGCATAAACGAGAGGAAGTCGCGACAAATCCGAACCATCGCCCCGTTCGGGAGCTCTTGGACGTCCACGGAGCCGTCGTTGCGGGAAAAGCAACCGCTTCGGGAGTGGCGCTGGCGGTGAGTTTGCTGCTTCATCGTTTACAAATTTTCGATGCGGATGTTGCAGATGCTGAGGAAGTACCGTTCTGGGAATCGGTAAAACTCCTCCAAACAACCGAGGAAAGAATAAGAATGTCGCCACGAATGTACCTAGAGAAGAGTAGACATCGATCACCGCACTCCATCAGTACCACCACTCAATCCATTCTTGTAGCTAGTGCTAGTGGCTTTATTGAAAAAGTAAGAGGACCATCAACTGCTGCTGCTACCGCTACCTGTATAATCGCTTGGTCATGATCGTCCCACCGCAGCCCTTGATTTCTTCTCCGGTGCACCCCCACGACCCGGACGCGGCCCGCCAGCTTCTTCCGCCTCGCCTTGCCCTCCTTCTCCTGTACGCGATTCTTTCCGACACGGTGAACCTCTCGTCCCCCACCACCACCGATGCCGACCGCAAAGCCCTCGCCTTCTTGCAAAAGGTGGATGGCGTGCCTTTCTTCGCCTTGGAGGAACGGTTCCAGCGGCTCGCCGCGGCAAAGGACGCCGAGCTGCAACGGCTCTCTATAGAAGAGCTGTTGAATAGAGACGCGAAGACGTTTGAAGCGTCGAAGACCTGCACGGTGCGCATCGCGGTGGCGGAGTTCGGTTCGAGCAAAGTCTTCGAAGAGGTGTGGGAAAACAAGTGGGAAGAAATCGCGACCGGGATGGGGGAGTGGAAACGGCGAGAAGTTTTGAATTTGAACACGGAGCCGGGGAAAACGAAAAAGCTCTTCGCGTTCTTCTTCCTCGTGAATACGGAGCCGGGCAGTGGGAAACAGGAGGCGCGGATGCTCTTTCCGACTCAGTCTAATTTCGACACGGAGCGGCAGCTGGTGACGCAGGCGTTCGCGGCCGATAACAAGGAGGCTGCACAGGAGCACGAAGAAAAAGAAATAGTCGGGAAAACGAACACCAAAACGAAATACGTGCGCCTCCCCGGCGTGGTGTCGCGCAAACTGCAAATGCTCACACTGGTGGACGAGGCGAAGCAGCTGGTAGAGTGCGGCGGGGAGGGCGCAAAAACAACCACGGGTGGCGGGAAAGAACTTTAAGAGCGTGCATTTAATATACAACTCCGAGAACGAGACTGTGGTCCGGAGCAGGAGCGGCCCGGGGAGTACTTACTCCCGAGAACGGCAGAAAATCCCACCCGTGGACCAACACCGAGGACAGAAGCAGATGTTTGTGCGGCTGTATTCATGCGCGGGGCGCTCTTCGTAAGTACATCTTTCGGTTTGTCATATCTATGAGCTGCAGCTGCCACCGGCTTGATCAGCAGGAGCATGCGTCGCACCCGTCTGGATCAGCATGAAGCGCGCGGTCATGCTGATCCAGACGGGTGCGACGAGGAGGATTCTTTTCTAGTGTTCGCCAATAGCACCAGTAGATGAAGCAAGTAAGTAGATGTAGAAGTAGATTGGAGGAGCGAGAGGTAGAAGCAGTAGAAGTGGAAGTGGACGAACGGTGGAGCTGGTCCTGCCGCAGCTGATATTCACACTCAGTCTCAGCATTCATCTAAGACTAAGAACTCCAAACCGTCGATCTTGAAAATGCGGCCGCGGCGAGGAGTTCCTCTTGTGCGCCAGCTACTTCCCAGCACGCCTTCCAGTGCTAGGAGCAGTAGTTCTAGCAGCTCGAGCTCGAGCTCGACGCGTTGGGCTTTCGCCCACGCTCATCGCCGTTCTTTCGCAACTAGCTTCGATGTCGGCAGCGCCATCGCCGCCCGAGCAGCCGCCGTGCGTGCAGGGGCAGGGACAGCGACGGCGTCCGCCAGCGCAGTCTCGGGCACGGCGCGAGGACGGACTACAGCAATAAGAAATGCAGCAACTCCGAGCCACCCCGCGCTCGAGGCGCAGTCGTTTTCGGCACTCCGGCGCGCGTTTCTCGACGAGCTTTTCAGCCAGAAATTTAAGCACCAGCTCAAACCGCTCGCCATCCTGCCGGTGTGGGCCCGGTCGCGCAGTATAGTGCAGGGAGAAGCAGTGCTGTGCGGAATCGTGACGTTGCCGTTGGTGGTCATTACCGCGGCCGGGGCGGCGCTGTACTACGCCTCTGGTGCTGAACTTCCCCGCGCTGCCTCCGGTGCCGCGGAAGAACAAACCGCAGGCAGTCACGGGGGGATTGTTTCACGCGACGACGAGGAGTTTCTACTTCTTCGAGGAGGTGGAACAACAGGGACGACGCAGAACCGTTTATCTTTGTTGACGGCGACGATGTGCTGCAACTTCGCACTGCAATACGCGTGGATGCTGCTAGTGGGGCGGTCGGCACTGCACTACGGCCTGCAGCTGGCGGAGTTCGCCGTTCCCAAGACTTCCACGTTCGCGGGGCAGGCGTTCGGATTTTCGCGCCTGCTCCCCCCGATCGGCTTTTTCATCCTCGGCACGGGCGCGCTCACGGCCTGCTGCGGGGGCGACCAAAAGTTCTGGCAAGACGCAAACCAGCTTACGCTGCTCGCGTACGATTTTTACTTATTTAAATTCATTGATGATGATTCTTCTGCAGTTTTACTAGTTTTTTAAAAACATTGATGCGGCCTGTAAGTAGCGGCCGAAGACTTGTTTGTTTTGATAAAGAAGTAAAAGTGGTTGTGGTTCTCACTTGAGTTCAGTGTTCCAGTGAAATTCAGCGTCAACTGATCCTGAACCAGTATCAAGAGGTAAACGCAGATGTACTTAAGTACGTAGAACTCCGAAGCCTTTGACTGTCCGATCGCATGGCGCACAGGTTTGCGGTGCAGTTTTGGCTGTACGACTTTTGGAATTTCCACCACGCTGGTGTCATTCCCCAGTACTGGGCGCGGCTTTGCATGGCGCAGACGGTGGTGTGCGGTTTGTGTCTGCATCTCGTGGGCCACGTGATGCGGGGATGCAAACCGGAGGTGGTCGACTTCAAAATATTCCCCCAGGGTCGGGGGGTGGGGGTGGGTCATCATTCAGCGGCGGCAGGTGGTCCGGATGATCCCGCCCGGCGCGACTTGCTGTTGGATGATCTCGGCGCCGCAGGACTCTTTCAGTCGCTCGACCGGTTCCTGGGCATCTCCGCAGCACAGTTTCCCGGGGACGAGCCCCCGTATAAGAAAGTGCAAAACTACCAATAGTACGTCGTCTACCTCCGATCGATTGAGGTCTAGCAACAGCAAGAGCATGGAAGTGGAAGTCGAGACCCAATCAGAAAACACCAAGATGAAGACATTGACGCGGAAACAACACCATTAGATGCTGACGTAAGAACGTAAAAGCAAAAGGAAAAGCTCCCTGTTCGAGATCGATGTCGTGTGGAGGGTTTCGTGGGTCGATCGTCGCTGATCGACGGGGAAGGAGTCGCAAAGAACTTTTTCAAAATCCGTGAAACCGTCTTGATACTATGCATGGTATGGGGCTCCTCTTGTCGTCGATGTCGATGAGAATCGTGGCGGGAAGGACGAGAGGGGGCGCGGAGTGGGTTGTTGAAGAATTGAGTAGACGTGGTCGGTCGTAGTCGTATCGATAGATACAGTAGCGGAAAATATTGGTCGCCCGGCTCGCGCTCGATTCTTGCGCTTCGAAGCTACTATTCCTATGCGTTGTATAAATTGAAAATTTCCACCACCATTGCGCCCACGGTTCTTGCAGTTGTGTACAGCGGTATCGAGCTTGAATAAACTGAATTTGGTCACGGTCATCTAGGTGTGTCGTGGCTGACGCTGAGGCTGATCATAGGTTGATAAAGTCCTTTGCTTTGTCGGATACAAACATACCGGACGATAGGTTGATAGCCTTCAAATTCGTCTTCATCAAGATGATCAAGAACATCATGGCGATCCTGTGCACGAGGAAAACGCTGGGCTTCGCCGCCGCGCGGCTGGGCTTCGCTGTACTACCTGATCTCGTGGTGCTCGCGAGTGCTCGTCTCGGAGAAGTAGACGAGCAGCACGAGGACGATGAGTACACGGTGGCTGTCGATCTCGACGATGGCGGAGAGTTCTCCAGCTCCGAGGAAATCATTATGGCGATGGCGAGTGCCGATCAAGGGGGCGCTCTGAAGTTCATGCCCGGGTCGATGAAACACCCGGGCGGTTTTTAGAAATGGGCCCCATTCGATTTGGAGTAGGGGGGGGCAAGGGTAAGTAAGGGGGAGGGACCACGAGCGGAACAGGAAGGCCATGAAAACCCAGGGGCTAGATGTAGACTGGTTATGGTGCTACTTCTACTA
>RXOD01006371.1:0-10530 GCA_005223375.1 Amoebophrya sp. AT5.2
CAACGTAGCCAGTACGTTCTACCTTGAATAACCTTCATCTTCTGCCCTCTCAATCTGCTAAGCTTATCGCGTTCGAGGTTGTACGTCAACAAGATGTATAATAAGTTGTTTTCTCTATAGTTTGTCTGCGGGCCCTTGATTCGGGATCGCCGCCCCGTCCTTGTCAGCCTCCAACTCCTCGACTGGTGCGCAGACAGGACGCAGCTCTGGCGTCGCAGCCCTAGCTTTTTTATGCCGAGTTGCGCTATTTTAAGCCGAGTCATGTATTGTATATATTGTTTTTGTTTTTTTTGTTTGCGGGCGCTCGCGCTTTCCTTCATTCGGGATTCATTGCCGCCCCGTCCCTCTCAGCCTCGTCCAAGTCCTCGACTGGTGCGCAGACAGAACGCAGCTCTGGCGTCGCATCCCCAGCTTTTTTATGCCGAATTGCGCAGTCCTCGAGGCTTTACAGAGTGACTAGTACTTTGAACAATGAATTGAACAAGATGAAGACGAGTACGCACTTCTCCGTCCGAACCTCATTTGTTTATCAATGAGCAATGAGCTTGGGCCAGTCAATGATCAAGCAATGAATCCGCTTTCTCCCACGTAGTGGTTTTTTTTTTCACGTCGCTGGATTGTTTGGACTTACTTTCTCTCTGGGTTTTACCCACTGGATGGCGCTCGCGGAAACGCCTTCGCTATGTATTTTGTTGCGTTGCGCGAAACCAAGTCTAAGTATGACTTCCTATGTATTTTGTTGCGTTGCCTGCCCCGTCTACGTTTTTCTACGTATTATGACGAAATAAAAATGACTTTGACTTGGTTCTTGTGTTAGAAGTCACTTCTTAGAAGTCATTTCAAGTGCTAAGCTCACGTCGATGGCCACATGACGTTTCTGCTGCCTCTACCTGCACTGAGCGAGCTGCGAACGATCGCTGTGGGCAAGCGGATGGGCGAGCCACCCTGAGGCAAGAAAAACAGCGAGGTCATGAAGGGGTCGACTGGTAAAGGTTTTCGCGGGAGCTTTATTCGTCGCAGAGTCGTACGATGGATGCAGGGGCAGTGAGAAAAAGCGACGGTGTGGAATGTGACTGATGATGGGGTGAAGAAGATAGCCTTTTGTTCGCGACAGGATTGCGAGTTAGTTGGTCTTTTGAAATCTTTCTATAGAGGTCCACTCATTTTAGCTGGATGGACCGTAGAGGGCAGGCTAGCAACAAAAGTGCGATTTTGCGTTTGTGCCACTATCCTGATTAGAGGTCTACTCATTTTAGCTGGATGAACCGTAGCGGACAGGATACCAACAAAACTACGTTTTTGCGCTTGCGCCACTATCCTGATTAGAGGCCCACTCATTTTAGCTGGATGGACCGTAGGGGGCAGGATAGCAACAAAAGTACGATTTTGCGCTTGTGCCAGTATCCTGATTAGAGGTCCACTCATTTTAGCTAGATGGACCGTAGGGGGCAGGATAGTTAGCAACAAAAGTACGATTTTGCGCTTGTGCCAGTATCCTGATTAGAGGTCCACTAATTTTAGCTGGATGGACCGTAGAGGGCAGGATAGCAACAAAAGTGCGATTTTTCGTTCGTGTCAGTTTCCTGATTAGAGGTCCAATGAGATTAGCCCGAGGACCGCAGATAGAGTCGCCAGCAAGGCGCACGAAGCTGCTGCTGCGCGACGACAACAGCGGAAGAAATGGTTCCCAGACGGGGATGGGTCCGCGACCTCAACTTTCTGCACAACGATTCGCGTCTGTGGTTCGCCGGTCTGGAAAACCAGGACAACGCGGCGGCTGAGCTCCTGTGCTTGCGATTGCCGCTCGGGAGGTTCTCGCCGCCGCACTAGAAGTAGTGTCAGTGCGTGACGCCTACACGCTTGCATTTCAGATAATTTTATGATCCGCACACGTGAGCGTGACTCGAGTGAACAAAGAGCGTACTGTTTTGCACCGCGACGCTGCCTTTCTGAGAGAAGATATTCGTTGTGAGAGTACGTCGGCTAAATTTGGCAGATGCCAGTACGTAGTTCCCACATGGGGTGAGTCAATCTCTAACCCTTTGTCTTGTATTCTACGCGTCTCTCTAACACCAAACAAAAGGCGGTTCTGTATCTAACATAGCCACTACCAGCACCCAAAAGCCTCCATCTACCAGAAGATGACAACTGCTTATTCCCAGACATCGCTCTCGGTCGAGTGGAAAAGCCAGACGCAGAGTTGGGTCGTGAAATCGTCCCTCCCGGCCTCGGAACGTGTGGACTGGGGCGACCTCTCCCGCTTCGAGAAGCTGGACTCCGGCTCCTTCGGCTACCTGTACAAGGCGACGCTGACGAGGAACCGGAGGAATAACCGCGTCGCGGGAATAAACGAGGAATCGGAACCTCCTGCGGGTGATCATGTAGAAGATGAGTGCCAGGTGGCCGTGAAAGAGTGCATTCTGTCGGCATCAGCGGTTTCGTCGTCGTCCGCTCCAGAGGCCGCAAGAAATGCCGATGCCGCAAGAAATGCCGAAAAAAAACCTGTGCTACAGATGTCGGAGGAGCAACTGGAGACGTTCAAGCGCGAGTTCTCTGCGTACCAGCGAATTCGGAGTTGCTCTTACAACGCGAGGAGTAACAGCACTAACGGTAAGGGTATAGCTGTAAGCTGTAAGTGTAACCACATCCCTGAGTACGTCGGGTTCCTGCCGCCGGCGAACGCTTCGACGCAGCGGATCGGGTTGGTTCTGGAGCTGATAAATGGCGTGAATCTGTACCAGTTCTCGACCTGCGGAAAGGGCTTCCTCCCCGAAACGCAAAAGCTGGACTTAATGCGGCAGCTCGCGGAGGCGCTGCTGTTCCTGCACGTGGGGTGCAAACTGGTGCACCGAGACGTGAAGCCGCAGAACGCCATGCTGGTGGGGGCGAGTTTTCTTCGCCGGGGTGCAGCTTCAGAAGGTGTTGGTGATAGAAGCCTCCGGGAAGATGATGTGCAGTTGAAGCTGTGCGACTTCGGCAAGACGTTGCCACTGAGGACGCGCGAGGAAATTATACGCGAGGGGGACCTGGCGGCGATCCCGGAGCAGCATCGGAAGAGGATCGGGATTTTTGGGGAACCTTCTGACGGGCCTGAGGATGAAATTGGGGGGGAGAACAGCTCCGAGAAGAAGATGGCGGCTTCCATCCCGGTGGCCTTTTTGTTCGAGAACGGAGGGTCGCCGCGGTACATGGCGCCGGAGTCCTTCCACCGCTACGACTTCGTGACAGATAGGGTAGACGTCTGGGCTTTCGGCTGCTTCGGAATCGAGCTGTACGGGCAGCAGGTAGTAGAGATTTTTGGGCTATTCCTATGGGACCCTTTTAATATATGAGATGCCCTTCGACGTCCGAACGGATTCGGAAGATGTGGCGAGGGATCGATTACATTTACATCTTTGTCTTTGATAGGTGCGTGCGGCGAGGACATCGTCGCGCCGATGTCTCGATCCATCCCATAAGGTTGAAATCCAGAGAGACGACAGCATCCATTCGGCCCATCGCATCGGTCCTAATCGATCCAGGTACCATGGGCTTCGGTGGAGGACAACGAGCGTGTGGCCCGTTTGATCTCGCAGGACAAGCTCGGGCCGCCCATCCCGGGCGCCGTCCCTGAGTCTGTCGGGCCCTTGCTCCAGCTGTGCTTCCAACCGGCCGCGTTACTGCGCCCCTGCGTCGCTGAAGCCTACCTCTGGATCAAGCGGCTGCTGAAAAACAAAGAGCCAGTGGT
This sequence comes from Amoebophrya sp. AT5.2, assembly GCA_005223375.1. Taxonomy (NCBI): domain Eukaryota; class Dinophyceae; order Syndiniales; family Amoebophryaceae; genus Amoebophrya; species Amoebophrya sp. AT5.2. The sequence goes on from RXOD01006371.1 coordinate 3,728, forward strand.
GGATAAAACATGAAGATGATGATAAGCTTAAGCTTTTGTTTTTGATTGGCGGAACTATGGAAAAAGTAATGATTAAAGCTCGCTAGTACGGGTTGTACAAATTCAATGGATGCGAACTACAGTTTCCATGCTGCAGTCCGTATGGAGAGGCGCACTGTGCTTCTTGTAGCGAAGAAAGATAAAGCCGCTGAAGCCATTTTAAACCCAGGGATGCCTGCTGACCACACCATCATCGGATGATGAAAGCAGAGGCGTGTGTGTGCGTCTGTACCAGTTGTGTTCGGAAAAACCCACAGTGACCTGACGACAGCGCCGGGGGCGAATGTGAGAGTACATCTCCGTGAAACAAGGAACAAGTTCTTCTTTGTGAATAAAACCAAAGGACGCAGCCGCTGCGACCTAGCGTGGAAAAACGGTCGATCCCTTCTCACCGTTTGCACAGCGGGACACTCGATGCGGATCTGGTGACTCCACTCGTGGCATTGATCGGCTGATCCTTTCTTTTTTTCTCCGATGTTGATGAAGATGATGCTAATCAGCCACGACCTTCCAAAAAAACAAATGTAGCGGTAGGTGAGTAGCGGTCCTCGCCCCTAGAAGGCGAGAGGACCTAGGTAGAAACTTCTATACCATTCGAAGAAGCTTTCCTGGACCACACCGCGCGAGAGATCAAGCTCGCACCCACCAGATGTATAACGGAAGCAAGTCTTCCCATCTTCATATACGTATTTAAAGTGTACGATTTCGACATTCTACGACTTCTTGCACCTCATCTGGAATTAAATTTGAATGGCGGATGGCGGGGTGCGCGGGTGTACAACAGCTGCTGTCGTCGATCACTCGAAGCAAACAGCTGTCGTCGATCTTCCGCGCGAAGTAACTCGACAGCGACCTCATATTTCCTGAAAGAAAAGTGTGCAGAGAAAGATAGCCAACAAGGAGATGGCAGCGGCAGGTGACGGGCAGAAAGGGAGGATGAAAAGCCTTGAAAAAGGCAAGCAAGGTGTAGCTGCGGGAAGCAGCGCGTCGTCCTCATCTTCGTCTGCAGCCGCGGCAGAGAAGAAGAAGAAGAAGACGCAGTTGAAAACAAGAGACGGTCGAGCCGATCCCCGTCCGGCGCCCGGCGACGCGATTAACGCACAAGCTCAAGCAGCGAACGACGGCGGCCAGCCAGAAGCAGCGAACTCGGCTGCTGCCTTCGCTGCCTGCGCTGGTGGCAACGGCAGTGGCACCGCAGCTGCTCCTCGACGACATGGTGCGCAACTAGCGTCTTCCTCGAGTTCGTGCTTATCAAGCAGCAAAAAAGACGGGGCCGGCAGTGGTGCGGCGTCGGCGTGCGCAAACGTAAAAGTTGCGCTTCTCGCGCCGCAGCCTGCTTTTACGAAACAGCAGCTGGATGCGAAAACGAAGCAAGAGCTGCAGCAGATGTGCGTGGATATGGAGCTGAAACAAAGCGGCTCGAGAGAGGAAGTGGTGGAGCGGATTCTTGCGCCAGAGATGGACACGGTAAAACTGAACTCAAGAACAGTTCCTTACTTGTACCGAATGTGCAAGGATAGGCGTCTGAGGACGAACATGGGTTACGACACGAAGAAGGAACTGGTCGACAGATTGATTGCTTACGATGAAGAGCAGGCAAAAGCTGCGAATCAACCGGCTGCTGCTGGCGGCTGCAGTAGCAAAGATTCTGTGCTGCCGGCGCCAGCTGCTGCTCCGAAGGTAGGCGACGCAGCTACAGAAAGCGCAGCGGGTGACGGATCTCGGACATTTCCAGAAAAAGCAGCTCCCGGCGCGCCGGCTGCGGTACAGCAAAACTCCTCATCTTCATCTTGCCCGGCCCCGGCCGCGCCCGCCGCAGGAGCAGCGGCACCTCAGGCGAGCCGACGTGTCCGTAACAACAAATTTACGAAGGAGGATCTGACCGCTATGAGGGTGGTACCCGACTTACGAGAACTGTGTCGCCAAAACGGCGTTTCCTATGGTCTCCGCAAGGACCGCGGGACGGAGATGTTGTCGAAAGACCAAATGATAAAGCTGCTTCTCGCCGCGGGAGCTACGAAGGGGAACATGCCTTCGTCTTCAGCTTCAGCGTCTGGCGAACCCAAAAAGACTGCATCGGGCAACACGGTAGCTGGCAGCAGCAGCAGCAGCAAGGCCCCTGCACCGGCGTCGTCTTCGAATGTTGGCAGCGCAAAAACGGCGGGGCATGGGTCTCGGATACCAAAAGAAGCGGCCTTGAGCAGCGCAACAGCCGGAGCAGTAGAAGCCCCCTCTTCGTCGTCTTCAAGCAGCAGCAATAATAATACGGGCGTCGGTTGTGGTGGCGCTGCGTCAGTGGACGCAAACGCAGGAGCCGCGGCTGCGCGGCCTGATGACCCACGACCGCCCCCCGCCCCGTTGACGAAAGAGCAGCTGCTCGCAAAAAAGTCATCCGAGCTGGCGCAGATGTGCAAGGACATGGATTTGCAGGTGGGGGGCTCGAAGGAGGACTACGCGGAGCGGATCCTTGCCCCGGAGATGAGCCCGACCAAGCTGCGCGCGAGGCGAGTTTCCTACCTCTGTCGGATGTGCGAGGAGAGGGGGCTGAAGGCAAGCGAGTTGGAGCTGAAGGATGATTTGGTGGACCGACTGATTGCTGCAGAACAAGCGAAAACTGCGAAGCAGCCGAGTGCGGCGGTGGAGGCACCCGCCAGCGAAGTGGGCGCGTGTGTACTGTCCGCGAAAACCCTGTCGCAGCTGCAGCAGCTGTGCGCGGATCTGGGTTTGCGACAGCAGGGTTCGCAGCAGGAGTTGGCGCAGCGGCTCGCTTTCGCGCAGCCGCTTCTGAAGTTGAGCAGGACCGCACTATCCGCGAAGCCGATCGAGGAGTTGAAGCAGCTCTGTGCGGGTCTGGACCTGCACAAGCAGGGGACGGAGGAGCAGTTGGCGGAGCGGATCCTCGCTCCTGCCTTGAGCGAGACGAAGCTGTGCGCAAGAACAGCATCCTACTTGTGCCGGATGTGCCGGGAGCGGGGGCTGCGGGGAAACGAAAAGGATAGGGAAACGAAGCGGGAACTGATTGACAGACTGCTTGCTCATGAGGAGGCAAAGGATGCGAATCAACCGGCAGCTGCTGGCGGCAGCAGTAGCAAATCTGCCGCTGCTGGTTCGAAGGCCTGCGACGCAGCAAAAAGCGCAGTGGGTGTTGTCGGCGAATCTCGGATATTCCCAGAAATCGTAGCGGCAGGCGGCCCCCCGGCTGCAGTAAAGCAAGGCTTTTCATCTTCATCTGGCGCGGCCCCGGCCGCGATCGCAGCAGCCGCGATTCCAGCGGCGCCAGCGGTACCGCCGGCGAGCCGTGGCAACAAATTCACGAAGGAGGAGCTGACCGCGATGAAGCTACGTCCCGAATTGGAAGATCTGTGTCGGAAATGCCGCGTGTCGTACAAGAACGAAAACCGCAACCGGCTCCCGAAAGCCCAGATAACGGAAAAGCTTTTCGCCGCTGGGGTTACGAAGGAGAGCAAGTCGTCCTCTGCGTCATCTGGCGAAAACCAAAAAACTCCTGCGAACCTGGCCGCGGCTCCTTCTGCAGCGTCCGCGTCCGTCCGGCAGCATCCGCCGTTAGCTCCAGGAAAAATGACGAAGGAGGAGCTCAGCGCGTTGTCCAAAAAGGACCTGGAGGAGCTGTGTCGGGACAACGCCGTACCGTGTTACGAGAACAGGATGCGGATTTCGAAAGACCAAATGGTAGAGCTGCTTGCTGCCGCTGGAGTTACGAAAGAAAAAAAGACGTTGTCTTCATGTGACGAAACCCAAACAGCCGCCGGCAGCGGAAAGAAGGCTTCCCATGCATGCTCCACGGCCGCACCCGCAAAGGCACCAGAAGAAGCGCCATTAGGTGGCGCGGCAGCTGCAGTGGGGGATCCGAAGCCCGCGGCCGGAGCGAGCGCAAATAACGCGGCGCGACAGCAATTCACGATGAAGGAGCTGACCGCTATGAGGGTACGTCACGAATTGGAAGATCTGTGTCGGAAATGCCACGTGTCGTACAAGGCCGAAAACGGCAACCGGCTCCCGAAAGCCCAGATGGCGGAAAAGCTTTTCGCCGCTGGGGTTACGAAGACGAGCAAGTCGTCGTTTGCGTCATCTGGCGAAAACCAAAAAGCTGCTGCGAACGCGAACGCGGCTCCTTCTGTAGCATTCGCGTCCGGCAGCGGGGGAGTGGAAGTGGTAGTGTCGCTCGGTGGTGGCGGAGCGGCTCCGGCAGGTACAGTGGCTGCGAATTCTGCACCCGCCGGCAGCGCTGGCGTTCCCAAAATGACGAGAGAGGAGCTCCAAGCTCTCCCGAGGGATGCTCTTGAGGCGATGTGCTGGAGGCGAAAACTAAAAGTTTGGGACAAGGTGGATCGAGCATGGGTAAAGACGCCACAGCTCGTGGACCAACTCTACGCTGCCGGAGTTACTCGTGACGAACAGCCACAGCTACTGCTGCCCCCGGCTGCCGCTGCGAACCAAAAGCCGGATCATTCTGACGGAATGGTGGAGAACGTTTTCGGTAGTTTAGCCGCGGCACCCCAATCTGGCAGCGCATCTTCGTCAGCAGCTTCAGCAGCGCAGCTCCCCAATCTGGCAGCTTCAGCGGCTGCGGAAACTGCTCCGGATCCCGGCGCGAGCTCCTCTGGAACCAAAATGACGAGGCAGGAGCCATCGTCTTCAACTTCAGCTTCTGGCGAGCCCAAAAAAACTGCATCGGGCACGACGGTAGCTGGCAGCAGCAGCAGCAAGGCCCCTGCACCGGCGTCGTCTTCGAATGTTGGCAGCGCAAGAACAACGACGCATGGGTCTCGGATACCAGAAGAAGCGGCCTTGCTCCCCGGCCTTGACATCCGGATACCAGAAGAAGCTCCGGCGGCTCCGACTCCCGGAGCGAGCTCCTCGGGAACGAAAATGACAAGGCAGGGTCTCGAAGCGCTGTCGCGCGACGATTTGCGCAAACTATGTTGTGAGTGGTGCGGTGATGCGAAAACCTCGCATCAGGACATACGGTGCCTACGCAAGTCGGAGCTTGTGGAGAAGTTGCTCGCCAAGGGGGCGACAAAGGCAAAAGAGTCAGTAGAGCCGGCGACGGAGAACGCTTTCGGCGGCGTTTCCGCCGGTACAGGAGGAGAGGCATCGTCGTCCGCTGTACCCAATAAACCGAACAGCGCGTCGTCCGCGTCAGCGAACGGAGCAGGAACAGGTTCTCCATCAGGTCGTGCAAAAGAGCAAGCCCCCGGTTCAGCAGCTCCGGAACAGCTCGCAACGAGCTCTTCGGGGACGAAAACGACCCGAGAGGGCCTGGAGGCGTTGAAGAAGGACGATTTGCTGCAGATGTGTCGCCAGCGTAGTCTGAAGACTGCGGGCAGGGCGGGGGCTCTAAGCAAACAAGGGCTCGCTGACCAACTGCTCGATGAAGGAGTCGCGAAGGACGACATGCCAAGGCCGCAACAAATCGCCGGCACCAATGCAAACGCGGACATCGGAAAGGCCAGCTCTTCTATCGCATCCGCCGGCGCGCCCGGGCACGAGTCCGCGAACGCCATTGCCAACGGGAGCGTCGCGGCAAAGCAAGTAGAGGGCACCACGATAAGGGAAGAGACCGCCGCGATAAAGCAACAGAGCGTGTTGAACGCGATAAAGTACGAAGTGGAGGTCGTTGCACCATGCAAGCGTGCAGCAGCATCTCTGTCTCTTCCGGAGCAGAGCCCGGAAGGAGGGGCCGGCAGGGAACTATTGGGGGCGGACCAGAACGCAGTGGGTGGAACTGGAACCGGCAGCAAATTTCCAATTCCACCCCCTGCTGGCACCGTCGATCCTGTGCCGGCGCCAGCTACTGCTTCGAAGGCTGGCGACGCAGCTGCAGAAAGCGCAGCGGGTGACGGATCTCGGATATTTCCAGGAAACGCAGCCCCAGACGCGCCGGCTGCAGTACAGCAAAGCTCTTCATCTTCATCTTGCCCGGCCCCGGCCGCGCCCGCCGCAGGAGCAGCGGCACCTCCGGCGAGCCGTGACCGTGACAAAAAATTTACGAGGGAGGATCTGATTGCCATGAAGGTGATGCCCGAATTACGAGACCTGTGTCGGAAAAACGGCGTTACGGGGTTGTCGATGTTGACGAAAGACCAAATGATAAAGCTGCTTCTCGCCGCGGGAGCTACGAAGGGGAACATGCCTTCGTCTTCAACTTCAGCTTCTGGCGAACCCAAAAAAACTGCATCGAGCAAAACGGTAGCTGGCAGCAGCAGCAGCAGCAGCAGCAAAGCCCTTTCACCGGCGTCGTCTTCGAATGTTGTCAGCGCAGAAACGGCGACGCATGGGTCTCGGATACCAGAAGAAGCGGCCTTGAGCAGCGCGACAGCCGGAGCAGTGGGGCCGGACCAGAGCGCAGTGGGTGGAACGGGAACCGGCAGCAAATTTCGAGTTCCACCCACTGCTGGCACCGTCGATCCCGACGCGGGGTCGGCGGGGAGTGGGGGCGCTGGCTGCGACGAGGCTTCGAGCTGCTCGTCAGGTGGGGAACGCAAATTGACTGCCGCAATAGCCCAGAATGCCGACGCAGTGGGTGGAACTGGAACCGGCAGCAAAGCTCCCGACGCGGGGTCGGCGGGGAGGGGCGGGAGCGACGAGGCTGTGAAGCGGGGAGATTCTACATCTGGTGCTGGTGCTGCTTCTGCTAGTTCTTCCCATCCCTCGGCTCCTGCAACTGCTGGGCCGCAGGCGGTCGTCGTGAAGCAGGAAGATTCTGCACCTGCTATCGCTGCCGCTGCTTCCTCGCAGCATGC
>RXOD01006372.1:0-10529 GCA_005223375.1 Amoebophrya sp. AT5.2
TGCATCGCCAGTATTTAAAGGGGGAGAGGGGGGTTCTTATGTTGGGCGCTATGCGGCGCTCGCTGAACCTTACGGTATACAGGGTCAAATTACTTAGCGATACCTATGGGAATGCCAGATTTACGGAAGTGAAACCCACTTTTACGGAAATGAACTACTTTTCGAAGGAGGCCAAAATCGCCGCCGACGGAGGCCAAAATCCGGCCAAAACCGGACTTGGCGGGAATTGGCCGATTTTTGGAACCCGGCGACTTCGCTCCGGGACTGACCGATTTGAATTCCGTAACTTACGAATGATGCTATCAAACGGCTCGGCGCCGCTTTCATTTGGCTTTACAGGCAGGAAAAAGTTGTGGTTTGGGTCCACTTCCCCTCAACTTTGCATTGGAAATTCATCTTCACCAAACGCCTGGGCGAAGCTGATGAAGCGCTAGCAGACTGAGCAAGAAACCGCCGGAGCCGATCGACGAAGAAGGTCCTAAGTTTCCATCAACGACGTGACTTGAGCAGAGCTTTGATCTTCGATAGGCACACGATTTCTGATCGCGATGCGGATTCATCAGCAATTTCGTCAGGTATTGCTTGGCCCACCGCGTGGCCACAGTGCCGCGCATTTTGCCATCGGCTCGTCGTCGTGCGCTGCTCCTGCGAGTATGTTTTCGATTTCTGAAAGTTACGGAAAGCAGGCTGCATCGCATTCGCAGCACACAAGCATGTGGAGAACAAGGCATACTTTTCGCCGGCGACCGCGCCGGGCGGGATACTCGTTCGCTTCCTGTGCATCGCCTCGGCTCAGCTGGTGAAGCGACGGAGATGCTCTGCGGGACGAGAATCGCGCCGGTCGCCTGGGCGTGTGTGGATGTAGTTGCGGACGCGGAGCTGTAGAAAAGAATGAATATAGGCACGAACTTGGACTAACTCTAACACTAACAGTTACAGATCCGCGAAACCAAAAAGCTCGACAACGCCTAGCTATTGCGCTGCACAGGGTAAGAGAGACGAGGGAGCACGGGCCAAGGACTTTCGTCGTCTGGGCGCTCACAACGGGGAGCGAAACCGCATGCGGCACAGCCACTAAAGCACTTCAATGGCCTAGAAAATGGACCGAGTGTTGAGCGACGTGTGGGGAGGTGGACCACAGGAGAGGCGGGGCGGGAGCGGTGAGGGTGATCGTGATGATTCCGTATCTTTCGGAAAGTAGAACTGTCACAGTCTTAACGCAATCCAAAACCTAATCCCAATCAAGAACAAAAAACGCAGGAATAGGTAGCCACGTGTAAAATTTTTGAGTTTGGCTTTGGCTCTCAGTAAGTGTATAATGGGTGAGTATAGTAGTTGTATAGTTGTGCGTGTGCTTTTACTAAGTGTAAGAAAGAGCAATGAGTAAAGTAAGTGAGAGTGTGCTAAGAGTCAGTCGCAACGCGATCCAGTTTCATTTAAACTCAACGCCAAGAACGAAGTACTTCCTTTCAATGGTGGCGTGCAGGAACTGTCTGCGGCCGCGGAGCCCAGCCCCAAGCACGACAGCAGCATGAGCAAGACACGTCCTCCCGTTCCTGTCGCGGGGACCAACGCCACAGCCACGCCGGTGCTCTGCTTTTACCTACTGCCAGGCCGCGTGACGAGGACGTGAACACCCCGCGCCGGCCTCCCCACTTGCGGTCCTGCGTGCTGCTCCCGTACGAAGAATCCACAGCCGCGCACAGACCCGTCGCTCGCCACCGCGGTAGGGCACCAGCCTCGGCTTCATCAGCGCGAGCCTTCTACGGGGCCCGCAGATTCTGCTCCTCCTCCTGCGCAACCCCAACCACAAGTGCAAGAAGCTCGCCTGCTGCTGCAAGAACAGGATCTTCTTCTGCAGAACCAGCGCTCACGGCCCGAAAGATTCGGAACTTACTGCGGTGTGGATCCCACGCCGAGGCCAGCGGTCGCGGCGGGGGCGGCAAGAGGTCCGAGCTCATTCGCCTCCAAGATTGAGCGCGAGGCCGACAACAGCAGCAACGACGAAAACTCAATGGAGAATCCGTTCGGGGATCCCGACGCGGAGGCTGTTCCGCTGCAGCTTCGGCGACGGCGAGATGCGCCCCCGTCTCCCGCGAGATCGCCCGGGCGCCGACGGAGACGCTCGAGCCAGCTCGGCGATGCTGTCGGCGAAGGCCGCGGATACACACCGCAACAGCTCCGCGACATGGGCATGAACGTCGTCAGAACCTACCCAGACATCGAATCGCATCTCTCTCTCCTAGAACGAAAAGGAGTTCACCAGCGCCCGTCGCCGACAAAAACCAGGGGCAAACCCCCTGCAAAGATGACGCTGACAGCCAAATACTTAAAGAAGAACATGCATAACTGGCGTCGCTCTAGGGAAGCGGCAGCGGCAGAGGAGGGGAGCTTGCCACTGGGTGAGCCAACGAAGAAGGTGGGCAACCTCCCGGACGCGGAGGAAATGGGGGAGTACTTCACCCACCTCCTCCGTGAGCGGTACTACACCAATCCGGACGACATAACGTGGAAACGCATCACATGCCCCGAGGTACCTTGAGACGGAGGCCTCCTTGGTTCCTACACCTACTTCTAGTTCTAACAAAAGACTCTAGTTTCTGACTAGTTGTAGATGTAGTCTCTACTTCTCGCGCTACTTGTTAATGCAATCAGTAAAGTTGCGCTTTTGTTCCCGCAAAGTGTATTTCGCTGGCTTTTTCCAGCAGTCCGACCGCACCCGCTTCCTCTAGGATAACAAAAGGAAGCGGGGGCAAGGATGAGACTTTAATGTTCCGACAACGCTGACGTCCCCCGTGCGTGCGGGGACTGCCTGGCAGCCGCCTGCTGGCAGGGAGGAAGACCGGAGCCGCGAGGTGCACGGGACTGATCGCCCCCGCCCGCCTTCCTTATTTGTCATTTTCTTCGCTTGGTTGCCGTTCCGCTTCCGGTTCCCGCTCGCGGTCGCGCTCCCGCTGCCCCTCCCCCTCGGTAGCTTTTGGGCTTGCGTAGTTGTAGTAGCAGTTTAGCTTTAGTGTTAGTTTTAGTAGCACAAGATAGATAGCCCAAGAGCAAGACGCTCTAGCGCTAGCAGTAGCGGCATGAGTTCTTGCGATCCTGATCTTGTGGCTGCCTCGGCCTCAAGATGACTTTCCGTAACTTTCAGACTTTCGTAACTTCACGGTCACGCGTTCCGTAACTTTCAGACTTGAAGCCAGTACCAGTACGCGACCCCCTGTCGTGACCATAGACACGCCCTCACTAGCCGCAATCAATCCCCTATCAGTGTGCCTCGAACTCGATGTCGATCGCCGTCTTCAGTTTCAGTGACAGTGAGCGCGAGCCTGCTGGTGCTACGACTCTTTCCACCCCCCTACTCAATCAGGAGCTACGAGAATGCGTCGACTTCGACGCCGTCGAGGACCTGGACGCCGCGGCTGAGACGAAGCGCGCAGCGCGCAGCGGCCTCATCAAAGCACTCTTCGGAAGCGAAGACGACGAGGAAGCGAAAGAATCCCGGAAGCAGATCCAAGCCTTTTTCGACGCCTTCGACCGAGGCGATTACAACACGTGCCGGATCTTTGTCAAGTACGTGGTTGCGACAGGGCGAGGATCTGGCGCGCAAAGGCTCCGCGGGATCGTCGGCTTTCTGAGGGGTCACGGCGGCGTTGTAGTCGGGCACGGCAAACGGGGAGACTCGCTTCCGGTTGCCGCTAAACTGCTCAAGGAACTCGACCCGCGCAACCTACTGATGAACCTCGAGAACGAACAGCCCGGGGGCGGAAGCTACCTAAACGCAGTCTCTCTTCCGGACGGCTTTGCGGACCTCGAAGTGGAGAAAGCTGCGAAGTGCGCGCGATTATTCTCCACGTCCACCAGGGTGCTCGAGAACACCCTATCGGAAGAACAAGCCGTCGCGCATATCGACGCGACTAGAAGTGCTGCCGAGGCGGCAAATAATCTACTCCGGAGAACAGTGGAGAGGGCGGAAGACAAGGTCTGCTGTGTGGGGATGTGGTCCATGCGGAAGGAAACGCTGGCTTTCAACAATCCAGCGACCACGCTCACGCAGGCCTACCAGTTATGGCAGAAAATGAAAAATTCCCGCCTCGGCCTCTTGGAGGCGGCCAAGGATGGGTCTTGCCATTCTCCGCCAAAACTGAGCGGCGCGGCAGTCAGCTCCCGAGCCGCACATCAGCGCGGCCTCCTCAGTTGTCCGTCCGCCCAGCCCGCCGACGCGACGGGCTCCACCGTATTTAGCGAGACCGGCGAACATGGAACCCAACTGCTCGGCGCCCACACCGGCTTGGCAGGTGCGTTCAACACCGGGGTCTTCGACGATTGGGATTTTGTTGGTGGCCCACTCCTGGGCTCCCACCTAGACGTGGTCGACGAGAGCAGCATCTTTTACGACCGCTCTGATACGGTCAACGACGAGGACGGAGGCTTTTCGCTATGCCCGTCCAAATTAGCAGCGGAGTTGTACCGCTCTACTTCTACTGCTAGTTCGATCGCGGCGAGCTCTAAGCCAAACCCGAAAGTTACGGAAACGGGCGCACTTACAGACGCTGCCCGAGCGCCTTCAGCGTCATCGTCTTCTTCGCGATTATGCCGCGCCCCAGATCCAGCGTTGTCAGCGACAGGGACAGCGTCAGCCTCAGCGTCAGGAGGCTCGCGCTACAACGATGCGCCTGGGCGCGTGGGGAGCAGCTCTTCTTCTGCCGCAGCGTCTACATCTTCGTGTCCAGCGCCGGGATCAGCTTCACCAGCGAGACCCACTCTCGCAGGAGCAGGCGCGTACCCAGGCCAACAGACTGCAAGTTCAGCTTTATCGTCGTCGTATGGGAATCCGTGCAGCTCCTCCTCTTCCTCTTGCTTCAGAGCCGTTTCGCACGCGATGAAGTCGGACAGCGGCAACTTCGACCCCGGCCTCCACTTCCAGGACTCGGAAACACATACGCAAATCCCGGCCGAAGACGCTTACTTCGAGGCTTGCTTCGCGTACGAGGAGGATTTGGCCCCGGAACACGTGCGCCACAATGTTCGGAGTACTAATATTAAATCATCGCTACATGCTCTACGAACTACGACTACGTCTAGCTCTGGCTAGCCCTAGCGCCCTTGTCCAAGTACAGAACACGCCACCCATTTTACGTGCACGCGCGCACTTAGAACCGACTGGTAGCTGCTCAGACTCTGCATTTAGCACTGGTATCTGTTCAGACTTTGCACAGTGGTGCGGTACCTACGAAAACGCTTTGTAAGTACTCAAACACTTTTTGCATTATTTCTCGGAAGCGTCGCCAACTGCAAGCGCAACCGCAACTCCTAGTCCTACTCCATCACCATCTCCTTCTCGTAGACCTGGCCCAGTCTACGGTCTTGCTCACACGAAAGATAGGACGAGCCTAAACCTAAAGGCCTACTCTTCCTGGACATCCTTAAGCTTAAATCTAAACCCAAATCAGAGGCGGTCGCGTGGCTCCGTAAGCGCGGCCTCTCGGTCGTGGAGGCGGTTTACGTCTCCACGCCCGAGCAGCGTGCGGCCTGCGAGACGTACTCCGTCGCGCCGATCATCGCCGGTCGGGTGTGCCCTGACAACACCGACGTTAAGGAGTGGAAGATGATGAACGTGGACGCCCAGCTCAATAAGGCGGCGTTCATCGACGAGGATGCTTGCGCTGCGGCTGCCCCCGGAGAGCAGGGCGACAGCGCGGACTACGTGGCGGACGCGCAAGAGCAAGTGGGGGCAAGCTTCTGGGACACTCCTCGCAAACCGAAGAAGACGGCGGTCCACTTGTGGAAACCCGTGAACGCAAGGGCCATCCAGTCTTGGGGGGGCTGGAATCACGTAATGGCCGACACGTACAAAATCATGGACCGGCTGATCGCGCTGCCCGGAGCGGTTGCCGAGGATTTCGCGTCGAACAAAGCGTGCAGGGACACGCCTCACACGTCTCTGGTTGTCGGGGTGAGCGACGACGGAAGCGATGAAGGCTTGATGTGGGGGGAGATGGTTAAGATGAGCCGGGCTTGCAGGTTGTTCCGCGCACGGCAACTGGGCATCCTGGACGCAGCTGGCGATTTTTCTTTGAGTACGGTTCCCCGGCAGCCGCTGCCGATGGAGCCTACCGACATCCCGCGTGGACTCCCAACGACGACGCGGGTCCGCGTCTTCGAATCCGAAACTTACAGAAACGGCGCGTCCTGCTTCGTCGAGCCTGACGCGTGTGAGTCCCAGTCCCAGCAGCTTTTAACGTTGGAAATTGATCTCGAGGACGAGCAGCAGCGCCGCGATCCCCGAAACAAAGACATTCTCGCCGCTCGGACGCAGCAGGCCTCGTCCTCGTCCACTTCGTCGTCTGCGACTGCATCTGCGCGTCCTCGTCCACGCCGAGAGCGGAGCAGGCGGAGGCCCGGCAGGACGAGGTCGAGGACATTCATGACCCAGAGCACCCCCAGCGACGTAGAGCCAGAAGATGAGACGAAAGACGAGAGCAGCGCTCGTCCGGAAGCGTGCCCGTACTCGCGCCAGCGTTTTCCCAGCGCGGTGCCCACCTCCGTGTCTGCAGGGAGGGCCGCCGCGAAAGCGTTGCAGCCGTCCGGGTCTTGTCGACGTGTGCAGTTCAGCAGCCAGGTGGGCTACAAGTTCATCGGCCCGTCGTCGACCTCCACCTCGGGCTTCGATGAACGAGCTGCAGCCAGTGCTGCGCCTGAATCTCTGGAAGCGGAAGAGGCGGTTGTGGAAGATGTACAGATGGGCGACTCGCTCGACATCGGCTTCTGCGCCGGGGGATCGGATATCGACGTGAGTAGCTCTATGGCGGTTTGCGGGGGGCAGCTTGGACACCCGGTCACGGGGAGTCAGAACTTCGCGGCGCGGTCGCAAACAGCGTTATCCGGCCCCGCCTTCCCAGCTCACGGTAGCGGGCCGATCCCGTGCGAGAGTGGCGCCCTCACTTCTGAAACTTTCGGACCGCGGGCCCGAGCGGGACCGGGAGCGCAAGCAAAAAGCGACGATAGGAGCCGGCCGCGGCTGCAAGTCTACGAGGATGAAGACGATGACGGCCTGCGATTCGAAGGTAGAGCTCGTTTCTTTTCCGATGTCAGCTGAAGACGTAGTCGTAGACGTAGACCTGCACGCAGTCAATTCCCTCCACCAGTCAAGCCTCGCAATTTTGTATCTATCACCCTGGTACTTTTACAGCATCTGTGCCGGCTTCTGCCGCAGCTTCTGGCTCTGCGAGTGCGTCTTCGACTGCTCTTGCTGCTCCGCCTCGACCTGCAGCATCGTCAGCGCGAAATGCCGTGACGGAGCGCGGGGCGACTTCTGGATCTTCTTCCGCATTCGCCCCGGGGCCCCCCGCCAGCCGACAGCAGCAGAAGAATCCGGAGGCGGTCTTCGTGCCGCGCTCAATTCTGAAAGTTACGGAATCCGCGGCGGGGGACGGAATACGTGCGGCGCACGGGTGTCCGCCGGCAGTCACTTCTGTTTCGTGTGGTTCTGGGTCTTCAGGCTCCGGCGCCGGTTCATCGATCCTTCAGCAGCAGGATGCGTCACGAGCTTCACTCGCCGCTCCACGTGCTTCACCGGATGACCCCTCACTCGCCGCTCCACGTGCTTCACCGGTGGCACCCGTGGACCCCGACGCCGGCGGGCCAGAATCATCGGGCTCGATTTCCTACGAAACGCTGCTCTTCCTGCAGACTACGGCCCTCCTTCACTCCGTCCTCGTCATACGCCTCGTGTGCCAGATGCATCAGCAGGACCTGGTAGTAGGTCTCTCCGCGCTGTTGTGCAAGTATCTCTGCCAGCGGTGGATCGGCGGGTGGACTTCAATACTTGGCTCCATCGTCTTCGCTTGTGAACACTGGTACAAGATCCCGCTGCCGGCATGGATAGAGTTGCGCTGGATGAGTTCCATCCCGTTCATTGAAGGGCTTCTCGCAGCCCGGCAGCAAGTAGAAGCGCGGCTCCTGGGACAGGACGAGGCCGCGTTCACCAAGGCGCACAACCCTCGGGATGAAACAAAAGGGCACTGGGGTCGGGCGCGCAGCGCCGTCGGGTCGCCTTTCTTTTGGAACCTCATCAAAGCGATTCGGGCGCCGCTTGACCTACTCCAAACTCTCAGCGCGCGCCTCGAGAAGGTCACAAAGATCGCCGCGTCGAGAATCAGGATCGCGGACTACGTGAGAAACTGCGAGCGCTTGGCTGCCCAGGTGGTTGAGTGGGAGTGTGGCCTCCGTGGCCACATTATGGCCACAGCGAAAAAACCAGAACTCCAAAAGCTCGGCGTGGTCATCCGCATGATCTTGTTTCGGGACTTGTGGCGGCGCCATCGACCGTACCGCTGTTTTCCGTGGCTTTTGGTGGCGTTGCTGTCGGAACACAAGGTCAAGCGGCAGAAGGTGGCGCTGCTGCTCCTGAAGATCGACGTCGAGCTTCTGGATGAGTTTAGCATTTGGGTTCGGGTCAACTTCATGGGGGCCCTCGCGGTCGTTGCATTCGGCGGTAAAGTTTCCGACGGCCTGCACGCAGTGCTCGCCACCTTCGTCTGGGCCGCAGATCCGTCTGCAAGCAAATGCGAGTCGAAGCACAACTACATTTCCCAGGCGCGGAAGCAGTGCAACGACCGAGCCAACTGCGACCGGCTCGCCACACGCGCCTTCCTCATGGGGTCGAAGCTGTTCTGCGATTTCGACGAGTTCCGCGAAACTTGGGAGATGTTTCACGATGAAACTGATCGTCGTCGCGTAGCGGCGCGGGAACGGGCAGTCGATCTGCAAGCTCCGGCACTTGCTTCTGGGCGTTCGGGTTCGGCAAAAGCATCACGGAAACGGAGAGAGGAGGTAAGAGGGTTCGTAGAGGTAACGCGCGGGCCGAAGCAGTCGTACGCCCACCGCGACCGGAAGCGGAAACGATCCGCCGCGGAGGCCGGAATAGGTCTTGAGACAGACTCTCCTGAAGCTGATTTGCCAGACGCCGACTTCCTACGCGAGATGGATCCCTCAAATCCGCAACTTACGAAAGTAGAGGCTTCCAGCATGGCTCCGCGTAACTTTGTTCTGCACCCTGAAGATGAGGGCGATGCCATGTTTGGAGGCCGGTCACAGACGCTCCGACGTGCGCGCGCGGTGTTCTGCTTTGAAAGAGAGCAAGGTCCGCAGGCCTTGAAGTTCATTAACGCGCCGGTGGCAGGCAGCAAGGACGACGCAGACCACTTGACGCTCACCAAATCTCATCAGCTAGTACTAGCAGCAAGCGGCGCCCCAGCGTGCGGCAAGTATATCAATATTTTTGAAATGGAGCTGCAGCTGGGCGACGTGTTTCGGATCTCCGCCCCGACCGGAAAGCAGAAGCTGTGCGATGAAGGCCCCCGCTGTCCCCGTCTCCTCCTCTTCGCGAAGCCGGGGAAGTCTCCGAAGGTGCAGCACCTGTCGCAATTCTGCTGCCCTGCGTTAGAGTGGCCGTCCCCGGAGCTGCTGCAGCAGTGCA
Organism: Amoebophrya sp. AT5.2; assembly: GCA_005223375.1. Classification (NCBI taxonomy): domain Eukaryota; class Dinophyceae; order Syndiniales; family Amoebophryaceae; genus Amoebophrya; species Amoebophrya sp. AT5.2. Next base: position 9,476 of record RXOD01006372.1, read on the forward strand.
TCGGAGCAGAGGAGCTTCGCACCTTTAGTAACCGGAAGGAGTGGTGGTCCTGCAGCTGGGCCTCGCAGTCGTCGTTTTCCGGCGTCATCGAGCGCGCGATCGAAAGACGCGGCTGCAAGGCTTCTGCCCCGCTGAAGCTGGATGTGGTGCGGACGCCCAAGTTCATGTCGTACCACAAGGAAACGCAGACGCTTCTGCTGCACATTCCGGAAAGCAGCTGGCAAGAGATCTCCATCATTCCGGCCGACGTAATCCGCAGCCGAGCGCCGCGCACTCCTTCCAGCTCCGACTCCAAGCCGGGCGCTGCCGTCGGAGACGCATCGTCGTCCAGCGCTAAGGCGGGTTCAGGTGGAGGTCGCGGTAAGAACGCGAAAGAAGGCCTCGAGAAGAACGCCGGAACCGCCGGCAAGAACGCGGCGAGTGACGCTGCTGGGCGCGATGTCTTTCTCGTGGAATGGAAGGACTTCGATGCCGGCGTGATGGTGCCGGAAAAGCGCACGATTCCGGAACTTTCGGACATCTCGATTTACTTCGTCCCGCAGACCCGGCAGTGGCTGGCGCAGGTTCCTCTGTCGTGGCGCCCGCGAGTGCGTGGGGAGGGCCTCACCATCGACGAGGCGACGACGAGGGGAACAACCGCGGAATCACTGGAGCCGAAGAAAGTCGCGAACGCGAGGCGGAGACTGGTGCAGAAAATCTGCACGGCGCTCTCCGCGACATACGTGGCGCCGTCGATCTGCGACGAGAACGACTCGCAGGCAGAAGTTAGCAGGTTCGTGACCAGCCGGCTCAACGCGATGACGAAGGAGGACAAGCGGATCAACGACCTTGAGGACGCGCACCCCGATGACGAGAGCCCCCGCCGGCGGTGTCTCGGATGAGGAGGCGTAGTGCGGTGCTGGAGAAAGAAAGGTAGTGCTTTTCTTTTGACTTCCACTAAACCAGCGGTAGGGCCCCATATCTATCTCTCGCGTTGCAATTGAGATTGAGAACTATCTCTATCTTCGCCCGCGCGGCTGCCGGGGGATGGGAAAGCTCCGCCGACGGCACTACG
>RXOD01006373.1:0-10527 GCA_005223375.1 Amoebophrya sp. AT5.2
CTGAGCATCTCCGACGCGTGATAAATTCCCGGACTGCCTGGCTCGTCCAACAGCACCAGCAACGCCGCCATGTTGAGGTCGTCCTCGCCTTGTGCTTGTGGGCCGTCGTCACGTTCGTGAGCAGTCGTGTAGCACTTTTTCGCCATCTGCGCTTCTTCTGCTGTGAAAGAAGTCTTCGCTTCAACATCTTCGTTTGCTTCAACTACTACGTCATCTGCTTCTGCGTTAAGCAGTGAGCGGATGTTTGTTGAAGGAGCTTCTTCAGCATCTGCTGTGGAGGTACTCCCACGAAGGTAGGCGAACGGATGTTTCAGTTTATTTTCGGCCCACCTGGATGATTTTCCAGCCTGCTGCTGCGGCGCATCTTGCTCCCACGCCGCCCGCCGCGCCACGTACGACCACAGCCACGGCCGCTCCTCGTCCGTCTTCGTCCGGGTGAAGCTCCGGCCGACTGGCGGTTCTTCGTACTCGTCAAAAAAACCGGGAGGCAAGGTGCCGTCCAAGTCCCACCCGCGAGCGGAGCGGCTCCGCCCATCCAAGTCGCGGCGCGATGGGATGGGCGGAGACGCTCCGCTCTTGTTTGCGTGTTTCGCTGCCGCTCCAGCTTCCACATGGTACAGAGCGATCACAGCGTTGGCGGCCGCGAAAAAAAACACAAACAAGACTTGATTCCGCGTCTGCGCGCTTCTGTCGGCGACGGCCGCCATCGCAGTCACAACCTCCTCAGGCGAGAAGTTCGCAGGAGAGGAATTCTCAACAAAGTCCTCAGGGGAGTTCTCAGCACCCTCCGCCACGTCCAAGCCCAACGCTCTTCGGGCCGCTCGCCGCCGCTGCTTTAGCTTCTCTGTATGATCGGGCCAGGTGGTAAGTAGACAAGTGGTAAGTAAAATTTGGGGGGGCTCTTCGGGGTCCCTTTCGTCGATGTCCTGGAGAGAGGTCTGCAGTGGCCAGTAGCCGTACAAAGGCGCCGGCTTTCCGTTTGATGATCCGCAGCAAGCCTTGCTGCAGCTCTACTGCAGCCTACATTTGACAGTAGATCGCTCTGGGCTCCATCTTGTGCCTCACTTCCAGGCCCTACAGGCACGCCCTTCCACTACGACTTACCACTTTCCTCTACGTCTACCTCCCAATGAATTGCTTAGTGTACACAATGACAATGGGGCCCATTTCTAAAAACCGCCCGGCGCGCGCGGCTTCGCGCCCCGGACACCCTTCAGAGCGCCTTGGTCGGCACTCGCCATCGCAGAGGGAAATCCTCGCCACCCCAGGGGACCCAAAAGACCCATTACAGTTTTACAGCACAGCACTCTCACTTACCGGTTGCCGATCATTTACCTATTTGGTCCGATCATACTCTTTTTTCCTCCTCTCTAACGCTGCCAAGAAGTCTTTTTCGTCGATGTAGCGCGTGATGTCGACCGGTTGTCGGCACATGACGCAAGGAATTTTCCTCTTCTTACCGAAGTGCACGGTGCCGTCGACGTGTAGGTCTGCTTCCGGAGCTCGGGCTCGTTCCGGTGGTTCCGCTGGTGCACCTGCGACCTCTGGAAAAACAAGCGCTCCCGCGAGTGCTTCTGCGGAACTACGGCCCCGACCGCCCTGCCGGTCGTTATCGTTGCGGCCATTCAGGCTTTCCTCGTCAGCGATCGCGACGGCGCCCACATTTCGGCGAATGCGAGGTTCTCGGGCGGTGCTCTCGTCATGCTCTACTCCGGTGGTTTCGTCTTGTTCTCGGGAGGTCGTGCTCGCGTCTTGTAATACTGCTTCCTCCACGTCCATTTCCATGGATAGGTCTTCGGTTAGTACGCGCCCCCACCATAACAGGACTCTCCGCGTCGCCGACCGCGTGCTCCCAACTACTCTCGCCAAGGCCTCCGCCAGCGCTGCCGACACGCCAACCACGACGGGGTGAGGGGCGTGGGCGTCTACCGGAGTAAAACCCGGCGCGAAGAAAACCCCGTTGCTCATGCGCACCAGGCGGAATTCAAAGAACGCGGCATTGACATTAGAGGTAAAAGAACCGGCTGCTCCCGAAGCCGAACCAGCGAGCTCGTCCACCTCCTCCTCCGTTGGCGTGGTGAAGGTGAGGGCATAGTCCCTCGCGCACGCTGCGTGGAGAAAATGCTGCTGTTCCACGGATCCCTTCGTCGTCTCGTCCCGTCGATGTTGGGGAATGATCCGGGAATCGTGGTCCATCCACTCCATAGACCCCGAAAAAACGTGCTCGTCGGGGAAGCAGATGTCCTCGCAACAAATGCAACACCGCAGAAGGGGCGGCTGCGATTCCCCAAAAAATTGCTTTTCCGAGCTGGAGGAACCAGGACTGCCGCGGGGCGAAGACTTGGTCCCTTCTGTGCTCCCACTTCGTTCCCGCGAACTTTGGACGTCGAGCGATGCAAAGGGATGCGAAGGGTGCAAGTTCTTGTACCCATGCTGCTGCTCGTCCTCGTGCTTGTGTTTGTCTCCAACAAGGCGCGCGGCATGCGTCGTTGTCGCCGCATGGTCGTTGAGGTGAAGCGCAAGAATTTTGAGCCCGGTCACGTTGAGAAAACGTCTGGGCGTGGGACGCTTGCGGGGAACCGGCATCTAATGAATTCGATGGGTGCTGTCTTCTGCTGGTGGCTCCGTAGCGTTTAGAATGAAAGAAACAGCTTCATCATCTCGGAGGTCCTGCGATAACTAACACTAGTCGAGTACTGTACTAGTGGTTTTACTTCTTAGTAGAAATTCGTGATGCTATCGGACCACCAAGGCGATGGCGAACTAAGTACAGCCGCGGCGCGCGCAACGAACTTGTTTATTTATTTGAAGATGAAGATCGAAAAAAAAAAACTATCTAAAGTAACAGCATCAACAGCACAAGACTGAGACGCTGCGTTGCGTGAGATACTTAATTTGAACCGGCGTCTACTTCATAATCACGACAAATCAATGCAACAATTGCGGTTGTCCTTGTCACCGTACGTACTTTCTTAATATTCCGATCTCAACACGACCACGAGCGATGGATTGGAAGGTGGAGGTGGCGATCGAGAAGTTCCGGAGTTTGGAGCGGTTGATGATCTTTGAAGAGCCCTCCAATCGAAGATCAGCCCCCCGTCCATCTCGATTAATATCCTTTTTTTTTGGTTGATCCTGGTGATCGTCAACCGCTAGAAGAGGGCGCACCTATGAAGGGACCAGGTGGTAAGTGGAGTGGGTACCTGGTAAGTGCTAGGTGATGGGTCTCCCTAGGAGGCGACTGCGTTGCGGCGCTCTGAACCGCCCGGCGCGAAGTGCCGGGCGGTTTCAGAGATGCCCCATTGTGGGGGTAGGGGGTGGCATCGGAAGAGCAAACCGATTGGGAGGCAGACGCAGAGGGAAGTGGTAGCGGAAAGCTACGGCTGACGACAGTGCTGATAGTCCTGAAAGCAGGGCAAAAGGAGGGGGCACATAGAGTGGCGATTGGTTATGGTCGTCGGCTTTAAGGTGCAGAAGTGCCGCGAAAAGGCGCCCTTCCTCCTACTGCTGAGCTCTTCTGGGGACAACCAAAGGGGACCCCGAAGAGCCCCCCCCCCCAAATTTCACTTGCCACTACTGCACTTACCACCTGGCCCCACCATAGGTGCGCCCTTTTGTAGCGCTTGACGATCACCGAACCGTGATCCTGGTGATCGTCAACCGCTACAAGAGGGCGCACCAGCGGAGCGGTGCTTCGTGATGGGAGGAGATCTTCCGCACAGGCTAATGCAGCTAGTGCTAGAAGAGGAGGTGATAAAGAAAGAGGCGGACGCGATGTGGGCTCAACTCCGGAGTGGTGGAGGTGGGACGTCTCTGTCCCTGTCGACATCGGGCGGGGGAGGTACTATGTCGATCATGCAACCACCTCGTCCCATCGAAGAATCAATCCAGCGACAGACGAGCATCCATCGCCAACGACCCACAGAAAGCCAAGGTACAAGTAGACGAGGGCAGAGGCCATAGCCTAGCGATACGACGCACGCGCGCGGAACAACGCACGACCATAGGAGACGCAGAGGAGAAGGCCACGAAGAAAAGAGAGTCGTCCAGTTGGCTCCAAACTCCGGAACTTCTCGATCACCATCTTCTTCAACAGGAGGGCTTGGAACAGAAGAAGTTGTCTTCAACAGGAAGACTTCAAAGTGGTGGCGATCACTTCTCCGAGAACAGAAACTTCCGTGATCGTCACCACTTTCAGCACTGCCGAGGACCCACTCTGGTTTTCCGGAAGTCGCATCTTCGAACGTCGGAAGCGGAAACTAACAGGTCATCTTTCTTTTATTTCGCTGGTTTCCAATCAGGCACCCGCACCATCATGATCGATACAAAAGGAGTCGGGCCGCATAGTAAATGGATGTCCAGCATCACCTGCTGTCAGTGGAGGTTGTTCAGCGGATGAATAGCTATAGCTCTACACCGTCCCCGCGCTTCCCTGCATGAATTAGAGGGGTGAGAAACCCACTCTCGGAGGCATTTGTTTCTGGCGTGTTGCTCCTTAGGCTTCTGTCGCGATCAAATACGAGACCAGACACAAGACAGCACAGGCCACCCTCCCCGTGCGCACATCATACAAGACCAACTACCCAACTTCCTACAAGAGTTCCACGCCCAGAGCCAGAGGCATCTCCAGGAGCATAGGTTTTTCCCCCTCTTAAATGAAGCCATTGCGGATCTCTTCCGTGATGTCCGTAATCGCGCCCGGGTTGTTCGGCACGAAGATGGTTTTCGACTGCGAGCTGCACCCAATATCCTTCATCGTGTCGAAGTACTGGGTCACCAGAAGTATGAAACGGTGGTGACCCAGGTGGTCGACAGTCGATAGCAACTGTAACTTATTAGGGCGCTATGAAGATTGAGAATCATACACGGCGGGAAGCTGCTGACTGCGGAAGTGGTCGCCTTTGCTCCTAGTGCAGCCCTTTGCTTCTTCTCTTAACACCCAAATCCAAAATTATGTCCTTCTCGTAATATAGCCAAAGCCGACCACGGCCTTCATCGACGAGTGTCGAAGTTTTAATACCAGTTGGACTTGGTTGAGTTCTTGCCCCTGCCCGTCTAAATCTAATAGTACCTACTAAAATACCAGTTGCACTTTCTTACCACCTGGCGGTCATCCCTTCATCGTGTCGAAGTACTGGGTCACCAGAAGTATACACGTCAGGTGGTGAGTGAACTAGTACAGGTGGTGAGAAAGCTATGGCGAGTTCATGAATCATGATCCCTTCGCGATGGCGACTTCTAGCTGTAGCTACCGATGAGCATTACTAGCAATAGGCTACTTATCTTTATCAGGGCGCTATGAAGATTGAGAATCATACCCGGCGTGAAGCGAGCGATTTCGGGGATGGAGCTCTAATAGAGAGATGCCCCATTGATTCCTTCGGATTCAGAGTCAGTAGAAGCTTCATCGTGTCGAAGTACTGGGAAGCTTCACCTGTCGAAGTACTGGGTCAGGTGGTGAGAAAACTATGCCCCATTCGGATTCAGAGTCAGTAGAAGCGAAAAGTGAGCCAGTAGGAGGGAGAAGAAGGTCATCAAGAAAAGCCAGGAACTAGGAATATGTTGGCACTACTTCTACTAGTACTAGCTGCAGGGTGGAAGGGTGCTGTCAGGCTTGCTGCTGACTGCGGAACCGGAAGTGGTCACCTTTGCTCCTAGTGCGGCCCTCCTGTCCTAACACCCAAAATGAGAGCCAAAGCCGAACACGGCCTTCATCGTGTCGAAGTTTGAAATACCAGTTGGACTTGGTGGAGTTGCCCCCGCCCGTCTAATAGTACTAATACCAGTTGCACTTACCACCTGAGGGTCCTCGTCCTTCCTTCCCGGAGCATAAAAACCAACTCCAGCACGTCCTTGGCGTTCATGCCCCCGACCGTGGTGGTGAAGGAGTCGACCGAATCCCGCAACCCGTCCACGATCGCCTTGCGCTGTTTGGCGATACCCGTGCCCTGCAGGTACTTCGACTCCGCGTCGGCCTCGGCTTGCTTCACCTGTATTTCAAATCCGATTTGTTTCCGAGGTGTTGAACTGGAAGTAGAAGTTGTAAAAGTCACAGTAACAGAGCCTAGTTGTACAGTAGTAGTTGTAAGTACCAGCACGATTTTTTCCGCCTCAGCTTTTTCTTTTGCGGCTTGCTTGCTGCGAAACGCCGCGTTGATCTCGTTCATCGCGTCTTTCACCTTCAGATTGGGGTTGATGTCGGTGACCAAGGCCTGGACGATGTTAAACCCAAAACTCGACATCACTTCCGACAGCCGCGATTTTATCTGCGTTGCGATCTCTTCCTTCTGCTCGAACACGTCGTCGATTGAAAGCAACGGCACGGCCGCGCGCACGACGTCAAACACGTAGGAGGAAATCTGCAAGTGGGGCTCCGATAACCGGTAGAAAGCGTCGTAAACCTTTGTAGGAGTAGGTTTAATTCGATTTTTGTCGTGAGACAAGTTGTGACTTAGATTTCATCTCGAGTAAATCGATAGTGATCGAAGACGATCGCTTTCGCTACGAGGCAGTTTAAAGACAAAAACTGCACCTTGCTACTTCATCATCGTCCTAGAGGATGAAGTCTGAAGTGACAGGTACCTGAAGAGGATGAGGCTGAGGCACACGTCGTTACACTTGCAGCTAGATGACTGTCTAGCACACCACAACTTCGTCTTTCGATATAAGTACCTCGCCATGCGCAACTTGTCAATGTCATCAGCTTGCAAAACGGCGTACTACAGATCCAGTAAACCTTCGCCTACGCCCCTAAAGCTGCATACGCATAGGTGCATAGCTCGTACCTTATCCGGAATGACTTCGTACTGTATCGAAACTTCCATGTTGACGAAGACGTTATCCTTGGTCTTCGTCTCGCACCGCACCATGGTTTCCTGCAGCCGGCGACTCACGTCCCCAATCCGCACGCAAATGCACGGACACGGCAGAAACAGCAGACCTGGGTACCTGGAGGGAGGGAGTGGGAGGAGTAAAGAGAGTATCTCTAATCTTTGCCGATGGAAGTGGCAGGAGACTCAAACGTAAAAATTTCAAGTACGCCATCTTGTCGAACTTGCCGCATTTCGAGATCACGGCGATGCGGTCGTTGGGGACCGTCTGGATGCAGCAGCAACTCATCTTCTTCAAAAAAATGACCTTAGTTTATGGGCAAGCAATTTCCTATTTCTATCAACACTTTGCCATCAATAGCGACCCCGCGAGGGTGGAAGCCGTCCTTTGAAGAGGTACAGGACGCCCAGCACTGCGCTCTCGCCTCAACAACCCGTACAACTACCCTCACTCAGTGTTTGCTGTGGCAGTCTACTTCAGATGCAACTGCAGACCGCATTTGCATTGATTTTGGCGTGGTTTGCAGCAATCTTTATCGGCTGGGCAGAGTAGCAGGAGTACTTGATCGGCTCATCTCCTTCTGTCGTGAGTGTAGTTCTCCTTCGTCTGTGAGTGTCTTCCTTGTTCTGTGAGCTGTGTCAGTGTTCTTGTTCTTGTTCTTCATTCATTCTGTATAGAAAATTTGTAGATGTAGTCATGATCATGAACATGATCGATGCAGACTTAAACCCTAGCTGGTGGATGTAGGTGTTGTAGCAGTAGCAGCTTGCAAAAGCGGATGCGTGCAGTGCTCGAGGGAGAGTCTGGCGGCTTCCTGACCCTCCACCCGCACGACGCAAGTTACGGCGTCCGTGGCCCCGTGCAGCTGCATCCCGCTCGGCTCGAAAAGGAGAAACTCATCGGAGGTGCGCCGGTGGGAATACGCGATCAACTCCCGCTCCTGCCGCCACGCCAACCCCAGGTCGAAGTAGCACAGCTGGTAGTGCGCGCGCATCTTTATTTCCCCGGCGCCTCGCTCTCCGTCTCCCTGCAGGTTCTCCCGGAGACTCTCGCACCGTACAAAGTACCAGGAAAACAAACCTGGCACTTCGTGCGGTGCGAGAGAAGTACCAGGAGAACCTGAGCCAGTGGTTGAGATTGTTTTTAAGCGGTCCCGCAGTGGGACCGCGGCCGCCCGCGTCTTCGGCGCCAGCGGCATGACGAGGAAAGCAGCATTTGTTGCAGCGAATACTGCTTCCGCCAGGTTCCGCACGCCCTCCGCGGTTTTGCGCGCCAAAAACTCCCCCATCTCCTTCAGTGAGGAAGTCGGGCGGGTGGGTCGGACCACGATGGGTAGGTGGAGCACTTCCGAGCAGTTCACTTTTTTGGGCACGACGTCTCCACTCGACACCATGGTTTTGTGGGACAAATGGTGCCCCACGCACGTCTTCATGCAGTCCGAGTGTTTGTCCCGACTCAAGTTGTCGTACTTGACGCGGAGCACGTTCCGTGGCTGGCTCCACACGGACATCGGAATGAGATCACCTCCGCCCATGGCGGAGGTGATCCTCGGCGACCGCTTCCCCTTTTCCTGGGTGTACCCGATGAAGGCCACCCTCCTCGGGTACACCCAGGAAAAAGGGAAGCGGTAGCCCCACAAAAAACTGCTGTACCCGACGACCCCACTCCCCTCGTGGAAGTACGTGGGCATCACATCCAGATAGGGGTAGCGGTGGTAGAAACCGGCGACGTCGGAGGAAATAGAAGAAAATTCGGGGTCGTTTTCTTGTTGTGTCTGGGGTCCTTCTCCACGAGGTTCTTCTACAAGAACCTCGTTTTCCTTCTCCACCTCCAGGTTCTTGTAGAAGAACTTCGGGGCGAAGGGGCGGGACACGAAGAAAGAAAACACCTGGTGCTCCTCGTGGAATATTTTCCACGTGGTGCGGAACCTGGCGCGCTGACTCTGCTGATACAGCTGCTTGATGTCGTGGCTCTTGGTCGTGTCGTGGCCACTTGAGTCGTGCCCCGAGGCGGCAGGATTTTGATTTGACGTTTCGCCAGTAATCCAGGCAGCGTTCGTCCCACGGAGGAAGTAGTAGCGCACATCATCAGCAACAGCAGCCCCAGTACGATCTTCTGAAGAAACTACTGCAGAATCATACCGCTGCCTCAGAAACCGTGCCTGATGCTGCAAAGCGGTTATGTTGCTTTTGTCTCCATCCCCATCTCCGTCTCCACCTCCATCGTAATCGTCGTCAGCAACTAGTGCAACACCTTCATCGTCATCCGCTTTCCTCGCCCCATCAGCATGGTCCTCTGACAGCATGACCTCGTGGTAGTATTTCTTGTAGACGACGGCTCCTCCTCTCTCCCTCCCGAGGAGCGCCCCCAGGAAGGACAGTCGTGAGCTGTGCGCGATCTGGAGCAACGAAATGAGAAACAAAAACGGAAAATACGAATAGTCCAACCCCACCTCCGCGTCCCCCGTCCAGGGGATGAGTCCTTGGTGCCGCATGCCCCCGAGCAGCGTGCCCTGGGCGAGGACGTACGGCAGCCCCCAAGTGGTACAGAGCTCGTGAATCCCGGCCAACAGCTTCAGCAGGGCCGACCGCTCGGCGTGGGTAACCTGCTCAGTCTGGGGGGCAGTTGAACTGGGGGAGTTCGGGTTTGATTGATTCTGGGGCGCGGCTGCAGCAGAGGCCGTCGTGGGCATCAACGCCCCCTTTGCCTTCGCTCTTTCACTTTCAGTTTCACCCGCTGCGCCCGATCGAGCTCTATCTAACTCCGAGTCCTCTGCAACTGCGTCTGCTTCTAGTGCCCCACCTGCTTCGTCTTCCGCTAGGAGTGTTTCAACCACGACCTTACTGTTCATCTGTTTTTGCTCATGATCTTCAGCCGGCCTTTGTTCATGTTCGTCCCGACGTTGCAAAAAGTAGTCCTCCACCGAAGCAGCGCCCAGTTTCATGCGGAATTCCTTTTCGTACAGGACACAGAGCCAGTACAGCAGCTCCACGGAGTAAAAGTAACCCAACGACGTTCCGTACACCCCCGAGGCATAGCGGCGCAAACCGAAAAAAAAGTCACGCTCGAACTGCTCGTCGTCTTGCGCAACTTCGTCTTGATGGCTACGCGCACTTCCCCTCCTGCAGGAGCCCCTCCAGATGCAGGGGGGGAAGTGCTCGTAGCCATCAAAGGAAGCGGAGTCGGAGGAGGTAGAAGCCTTAGCCGTACTCAAGAACTCATCCCGCGACGAAGGCGGAGACTTCACCACTTTGAAGAAGTTGATCGTGGACACTTGATCATGATTGGGTGAGCTTTTCGCTTCGGTTCTGTCGCTTCCGCTTTCGCTTTCCTCCTCCGCATCCCAGTCCTGCAGCAGGTCGTCGTCGGTCCGCAACCCCACGTTGTCGACGTTCGAGAACACGCCGTCGACCGCGCTCAAATTTGGATAGTGCAAAAATCTCTGGAACCACCTTAAAACGTACCCGGGGGTCACGTTCGTGAAGTCGACGTTCAACGCAAGCTGGATCAGCGAATAGATATACAAAAACTCCCCGCAAAAGTCGGAGAGTAAATACCGGTAGAAAGCGCGCACGTCGTAGAAAGGGAACAGTAAAGTGTTCGGGCGCGAGGTGTCCGTTTTGATCGGAGGTTCTTCCGATGTTGAAGCCGAGTCGTGGGAGAACCAGCTGTGCACGGACAGCACGTAGTCGGCCA
>RXOD01006374.1:0-10526 GCA_005223375.1 Amoebophrya sp. AT5.2
CTGGTGTCGGTTTAACGGAGAGAGGACCAAGTGCGCCCGAATGGAGACGGACCCTTATCAGCCACTTAATATCTCTAGGTGATGAGTGACCTCCATGGGTCTGACCATCTGATTAGAGGATGGTGAAGAAGTCGTTCGGATTGATGTACAGAGCAGCGGCAACGTCATCCACCAGGCTGGAGTCGTTCTCGATGCCGAACATCACGTCGCTTGTGTTTGTGTCGTAGCTAGTGCCGTAGGTCGTGGTCGTCTGGTGCGGTTGAGTAGTAGGCTCGCGTTTGCGCTATAAGTTTTCTTCAGGCTCTTGCGGGTGTGTTCGACGGACTCCCCTGCTCCCCGAGTATAGCGTGAAATCGACTCCCCACCCGGCCCCCATTGGTCCCATTGGTCCCCTCCCGCCGGGGCTAAAACCTTATAAATTGTTCTGCCTGGATTTTTTCAACCTCTAAGACGATGCGGCAGCTCTGCGCGAGCAGTTTGGGATCCGCTTAGGTAATGTGTACGATACCCAACTCGGGCACGCCGTTCTGAAACCGGAGGAAGCGCACGCCAGCTTCGAACACGCAGTGGGATTTTTTGTTGATGACGAGGGTTGCCGATCACAGCAAGCGTGTGATGCTGGGCCGCTACAGCAGGGACGAAGGGAAGGAATGGGGCAAGAATCTGGTGTAGAAGAGGAAGAAGAAGCGGCAGAGGACATGGAGCAGTTGCAGCGTCGAGTGAAGAATCGGATGGGGGACGACGACGAGTTGTGGCGCCACCGACCGTTGGGCAGGGAGCTCATCCGCTACGCCGTGCATGGCTGCGTGCGGCTGCGCGCGCTGTACTTGCGGCAGTTGCGCGCTGCGGAACAGCGATTAGGCGTAGGAGAACCAGAACCTGGAGCCCCACCTCCAGTTCCCGGCAGTTATAACGAGAAAGACTTTGCGAGCCGCGTCAAGCTGCAGACCACGCATTTTCTCCGCTACAGTACGATGAACCTCCACATCCCACGGGCGTCCGACGCTGCGAAAATTGGCACCGTTCTCTGGGCGCTGTGCTGCGCCCGCACCAGCCACAAGAACTTTCTGTACTGGAAGCTGAACCTTGGGAGGACAGGCGTGACGTCGACGCCAAGCGCGTTAGGGCGCTTCAAGGACGTGAGGGTGGGAGACGCGGTACTGTGCGTTGTGAGCGGGGTGTCCATACGGGGTGAGTTCCTCTACCTCGACAAATATGACCACGACTGGGCGTATCACGAGTTTCGGGAGCGACCGGTGGACTCCGGAAGCGGAAACATCATGCCGTTCGGACGGGAGCCGCGACACCAAGTTGGGCTGGGGAGCGACGCGGTCGATCCGCTGCTGCTGCGAGAGGAAGGGGTCGCGGACCACTACCCGGAGGAGGTGGACCTCGAGTATGGCGGTCACCAATAGTATGCGCGCGGTAGTCGCCCAACCACTGCTGGCTTTGGCACCAGTGCCGAATTCTCACAAAAATTATGAACCAAGAAGAATCAGGCTCCAAGAACGCGCATCGCTTTCCCATGCCTTTCTCATTCCACGCAGGCGATCCCCATTGTCGACCGATGCTCCGCTTCGTTGATTATGATGACGTTGTCGTGGTCCCCGAATCGAAAGCCTAACTCTTTCGACCTACTCGAATTCGATTACATCCGACTCGACAGGTATTTGAGCAATCGACAGACAGCCACTTCAAACTTCTTTGCGTTCCTCATCAGAAAAAAACATCCCGTCGACGCTGTTCGGAAACAAGCCAAAGCATCGAATGAGTACGCAGTAGCTCGCGACGTACTTCGCCAAGTAGAAATACTCGTCTATGGTGATGGGGCTAGCAACAGCTACTCGATGTACGGAGCAAAATAAACAAGAAAAATTTCATTGTGCCGGTGTTGTAGGAGCGATTTATGGGCAGGCCCGAGCAGACGACTCAGGAGTATTAACGCTATCGCAATATTACCGTGAAGCTTTGTACCAAGTGCAGCTATCCGCCAACATACAGACCACAGCACCGGCTAATTCTCTGAGAAAATGTTTGACGCAGCCGCGCGCTTGCTTGCCGACCTTGTCGCGGTTCGACGTAGCTCCAGTTCCGAGCGCGGCACGCAGCAGCAAGAGCTCCTTTACGAGGACGTGATGGCGTACATCCCTCCGTATTCTCCCGTGACCGTCCGTTCCATCTACGTCGCCTTTATTGTGCTGTTGTCCGCGACGTTGTTTCTGGCGATTGGCGGCTTCCTCTTGATTCTGGAAATGCGGCGGACGCTGCGCAAACTTTCACAGGCGCCTGGCGCTGGCCACGGGTCTGCAGCCTCTTCTACCCAACAACCAGATCACGCCACCGCGCATCATACTAAAGCGCTTGTTCCGGGCGCCTCCAGCTCCACCAGCCTTCCGTCAACCCATTATCCAGCAGCGATCATTTTCCTCCGGCACGCAGAGTCAGAGGCGAATGTTGACAGTAGCAAGTACGAAGAAGTTGGGGATCCGTTCGTCGCGATAACCGCCAAGGGCCAGCGCCAAGCGGTTGACGCGGGAAGGAAATTGGCGCGAATGATTGAGGGTAACGCTTTTCGCCGGGCGCCGAGCCTGGACTCGCTGCCGGACGCTTTTGTCGGTCACGGGCATGGACGCGAGAAGCGGCACCAAGGGGAGTTAAGATGCCGTGTCGGCGGGAGAGGAGAAACAGAATCAGAAACACAAACACAGCCAGCCCACTACAACTCCGACACTACAACAGAAACCGGCGCCACCTCCCCGAGCAAACAGCCCCCGCCGCCGCGAAAGGTTTTCGTCTATTGCTCGCCGTATTTGCGAACGCGGCAAACGGCGGAGATCGTGGTGAAGGAACTGCATGCTACAACTACGACCACTCCCCAATCCATTGAGGTCGTTCGCCTGGTCGAGGATCCGCGGTTGCGCGAGCGCGAACTCCCGCTGGGCTGGGGCTTTTCGCCAGCGGCACTGCTGATGAAGGCGTCTTCGTCTTCGTCGACGTCCCCCTTCGCGGATGGTGAACATCAGGAAGCGGTGGAAAATATAGGCAAGACGGGTCACCCGGGCGGGGAGTTTCCGCCGGAGGAAACCGCACTTCCCCGGCGCACGTCGCCGTCCGACGACGTCGGGAGAGATCATGGAGAAAAGAATGCGGACGACGCAGCAGAGCACGAGTCGTCCTCGTCAAATAATACCACGGGAGGTGGCGCGGCTACGTCATTGAGTAGCACGACCGCGCCCGATGAACTGAAGAACAAGAAGCAATCCGTGATCACGACCCGACCCCCTTCCGCGTACAGCATGGGCAACTTTTTTTCTCGCCCGCTGAACGGGGAGTCGTCGGCGGACGTGTTCGACCGGGTGTCGCTGTTCTTCCACACGCTGTGGCGGGATTTTCGCTCCCACCCGGAAATGGAAAACCAAATCGTGCTCATCGTCACGCACGGGCTAGCGATGCGCGTGGCGCTGATGAAGTGGCTAAACTGGAACGTCACCAAATTCTCAAGGATGCGCAACCCGGACAACTGTGACTTTCTGGTCCTGGAGCAAAACAGGAGCCGATCGGACGCAACGAATGGGCCATCTGGAGACCCTGTTGGGCCATCGCTTGTTCCCTCGGAAGATAGGAACTCGGCAACAGGAGCGCCGGTAATATCCGCCGGAAACAGGCAAAGAGCGGAAGATAGAGACGAAGAAATGAACGAAGGGCGGAATCGTGTCTCCTCCTTTGAGGAACCGGATGCACGTAGTGTGAGCGGCCGAAAGCGCCGTTACGTACTGGCAGACGCCAGCTACGAGATTTTGTTCGGGGCAGACAGATGTGCCGCGGAAAAAGAGTCACATTTATAAAACTGAACCCGTTGTCAGGTACAGGCGGATCGATTGGAGAATATTCAGCATAATCGCGCTGTGTGCGGCCTCAAAGAGTTTCTACTTCACGACCCTTGCTAACATCTACTGTCCCGTTGTCACCAGACTCTCCGTTCTATTCTTGAGTACCTACTGTAATCTACTTCGTTTCCTCCACCAGTGGCACCGGCCAGACACTTCATCTTCATTTTCACATCGAGCGGACTTCTAGAATTAGATTTGAAAAGAATCAATGGTGCTGGAAGGGTAGCAGTAGCACGTTTCATTGACGAGATAGCGGCGACATCCACGGTCACTTCTCTCCTGCGATCTTATTGCAGTGGGGGCCTTCGGGCAGTAGTATGAAATGGAGTGTCCAAAGATCCCTTTTGGGTCGCGAAACTACCCAGAACCTCGTTCGGTACCTGACGGCGGCGACGAGTTCGATCGTGAACAAGCGAGTGAGTGAGCGCGTACTGTAAATAACCTACAACACGTTGTTTCTGAAGAGATGGCCTCTGTTTCATACTAAATTTAGTTCTGTTAAGTCAGCACTTTGCCGCTTGAAACGCAGAAAATGACGTCTCTTCTCGCAGCGTTTGCTTCCAACACATCAAGCAAGCCACTGCCACTCCTCCGACAGCCCGCAGTGTGTTCAAAGACAGGCTGCGCTCCCCTATCATGGTGCGCATCTGCCGCCGCGCAGAGTTCGTCTTCGCCGGGCTCCTTCATTCACCTAATTCAGCAAGCGCGGTTTTTTGGGTGCCAGGACGCCAAAACCAGAAAGCGAAATTTCGAGCGCGTGCGCAATGAACAGTTAAGGGCTGAAAAAGAGCAAGACCCTCGCCTGTTTTCGAGCCGCGTCCACGAGATGACCGAGACCGTCGTGGAAAGATGAGAAGTTGTAGCTGCTTGGAATTGGAGTTGAAATCCAATTCGAGAGCGTTGTTCACCACTTTGCGCTTTTTGATTAGCCGGGGCTGTAGTTGTACATCTACATTGTGTCGCCTGCTACAACTTCTCATCTTTCCACGACGGTCTCGGTCATCTCGTGCACGCGGCTCGAGCACAGGCTCAGGTCCCGGTGTGGTCTAGATCTTAGCAAGTTGCAGCCATGGGAAGACAGCTAGTGCCTGATGCTGGTGTCAGTTGAAATCAGGAAGAGGACCCGGCCGATCGGCTCTCCTGATCGATGCCTTTCTCAGTCGCATGTTGCTGTGTCAAGATGACCACCATAGATAAAGGATCCGAGAAGAGGACAACGAACAGAAGGGATCAGATAAACGGATAAACCTACACCTGAAGCAGGACCTGGGTTTTTTCAACCTCTAAAGCAGAAGGCCAAGCAGCAACGCCTGCATCAGCAGGAAGTGGATATGGCTCGTGACGAGAAAAAAAAGGAAAAGGCCACGGGGAAAAGGGCCTCTCCCAAGGCGGGCACCAGTGGAGCTGGAGCTCCTGGGGGTGGAACTGGAAGTAAGCTGCACATAGTCGCCAGTACGCGAAAACGAGTGAGCACCTTTTGACCCAGGAGCAGTGGTGGCGAAAATAAATGACCGATCGAAAGAACCGACAGCGCTTGTGAATGGCCGGCTAAACCGGGGACTGCGAGTCGCGCCGATAGTGCACACAAGCATTCTGATGCATGGTAGCGTCCTACTCCAAAAGGTGCACCTTTTTCAACATTCAACTTGCGGTTAGATACTGCTTATCGTGAATTTCTCTGTGAGTGAGCGCTTATCCGGTGTTTCTCTCGGAGGTTACGCGCACCAATTTCGCGCTCTGCGCAGCACCTGAAATCGTTTCTGAGAGGAGGAGACCGGTCCACAGGTTTCCGCATCCGTTCATCAGGTCTCTGCACCCGTTCGTGCACTGCATTCTTCTCATTGTCGTCGCTCTCGCACTCGCTCAACTGATTGTTTCTGTCTAGCTGATAACAAAAGCAACTACTACGTGCACCGCAGCCCTACCCAGATGCACAGCCGTGTGCACGTGGTAAACATCGCTGAGGGTGTAATGACAATGAATGTAGCTTGAGGCGCACTTGTCTTACCCACGAAGGCTATCGAACAGGATGCCTTCCGACGATGTAAACCTCGAGCAGGTGGAGCTTGCGGTCGATGTTTACCCGCCCGCAGACCAGAATTTGCAAGTGGGCCAGCCCGACCCCACCGCCTCCACCGATGCGCAGAACAGGGCTCCTCCTAGAAAGACCGTGACCATCAGTACGAACAGGAACTCAACCTACTCAGCCGTCGAGTCCAGCGGAGATGGCAAACAAGGCGCCAGCGGCAGGACTAGTACGACCGCGGAGGGGAAGAGCAGCGCGGAAGGCTTCGGCCGCGCGGCGTGCGGTCATCCACGGGAGGACAAAACGAAGGTGAAACGAACTTTTCAGCTCTTGCTCATGATTCAAGCCTTCGTGAACTACGACAGCGGAGCCATCCCCTCCGTCCTGGAAACCATCAAAGAGGAATTCGAGGTTTCCGAAGCGGCACTGGGAATCTTAGGTACCTCTACTAGAAAGATGCCTCTAGATACCGCCGTATGCAGATGACAAAAGAACCGTATGTAAACAAAATCTCATACCCTCGATACATATATAAGCATAAGGTTGCATTCCCTACCTCGGCATCACCGTCGCGGCTCCCATCTTCGGCGTGCTGCTGAATAAGCATTCCCAGAAGCGGGTTTTGATCGTCGCGCTCGCCTGCAACGCTGGTTTCTGTGCGCTGCTGGCCTTCTCCTACCGCTACTGGCAACTGCTCGTCTTACGGCGATCGAACCACCCATTTGGACCACCTATGGATTGATTCATCTACTGTAGCTGTACAGCAGCCTTATGCTAGACAAATAAGCTCGGTGGTCGCCGTCCGATAGTCTACTTTAGTCACATCTTAACATCGCCCTGTCTGTGCCGGGGCAGGAAGTGGTCGTAGAGAGGGACTCTGGAGACTCATTCACGGGTTTATGCTCTTCCGCTACAAACCATCCGATTCGAGCTCGAGCAGGATGCATATTGGTCGGAGGATACACCGTCTCCCCAGCAGAGGACGCTAGAGAGCCACTGTACTCTTCGAGGTTGATCGATCCCATTACATTAGATCTCGTCAGACTGCCTGCTTTTGCGTGCGTTTGGCTCACTCTGCTAGTAGGATGTAGCTGGTCCAAGGATCTCCTTCAAGATCATGATCAAGGGTGATATGTAAATGTATACCATAGGAGGTCGTCGTGCCAGTCTCTAACCTTTGCCCGGGCCTTCATCGGGTTTACGCAGGCGCCGTTCGTGATCTACAGCACCGTGTGGGTGGAGGAGTTCGCCCCTGTGGGCGCGAAAACTTTGTGGGTCGCGCTGCTGCAGGTGGGCGTGCCCCTAGGGGTTATGCTTGGGTATTTGGTCGCCGGCCTCATCGTCGCTGGCGGCGTTCACTGGAGCTACGCTTAACGAAGGAGGGTCGGGGATTATATCAACCCAGATGTTTTCCGCGATGAGGGAGTGGGGAAGTTATGAATGTTGGTATAGCTATGTTGATGTAAGGATACAAATACATAGACTGATAGTTCCCCGAGTTCGCGTTGTAAAAAGTTGGGTTGTCCTCCGATGGGGGTCCTGTGTGGTCTTGTATTTGATCGGTATTGGTCCTCGAGTTGGCGCGATAGTTGTATTATACAGGGCGAAACTGCAGAAAATTGCAGGCACGGCGATTGGGTTCGATCTCGGGGTTGCAGCTGCAGGCTGTTGCAGCGGTCTGGATGCTGGATGTTCGTGTCGGGTGTCGTATTTCACTTCGTATTCACAGTCGTATTTCGCCCCGTACTCACTTAGGCTCTCCATCGGAGACCCCCCATCTGCCGAACTCAGAAACGGAAGCGGAAAAGATAAGGGGTTTTTTCTGCCGCTAATACGCGATGAGCGTGCAGTGCATCTCGCTGGGGGTGTTTCTGTGCCTGTTGGGCTACGTACCGACGCGGTACGTGGACAACCCCTGGTCGAGCCCCGCAATGAAGGAGTGGCGGAGCAAGTTCCTGGGTAAAAAGGGCAGTGCCGCGGGTGGGAGCAAAAACGGAGATAAGGGAGGGAAGCCAGGTGGAAATAAGTCAGCGAGCTCTTCTTCTTTGGGAAAGTCCCCGGATAAAAACAAAACGGCGGTAACCGGGTCCGCGCTGAGAAAGAAAGTTTCGAGCGCGGGGTTTTCACGCGACGACTTCCGCGCCTCCAGGCTGCTCAGCATACAGCGAGACGCAACGGGAACAGCCCCAGCGTCCGCTCTTTCCGCCGGTGCCCCGGACAGCATTCCTTTTGTCTCGGCCATTAGCCTGGACCCGACGGTGAACCTTTCCGGACAAAACCCGGCGGACGACGAAAACATAAACAACTCCTCCTCCGGCTCCCCGCTGCAAGACGAGTTGTACCCGCCGTCCGCAACCTCTGAGCGGGAATTGCTGGGCGAGACGGAGACGAGCCAGGGTTCTGACCGTAAGGAGAGCAAAACCCGCGAGAGCGCGGCCGGGGGGGCCGGCGCAGCGCGGGACAGCAACGACGACGACGACACGGTCGTGGGGAACATGAACCGTTCGATCTCGTTTCAGACCAACAAGAGCTTTGAATTCATCGACCTCAAGCGCCTCTTCAGCATGACGCCCACGAGCGAAATGTCCTCCGCGGCAAATCTGGAGTCGGGGCCCCCGTCGAGGCCGCCGGGGCTGTTTTCGAAGTGCATGTCCTCCGTCGCGGAGGGCCCCGAGGAAGTGGAACTGGGGAACTTCGAAACGGCCGCGAGCGTGATGATGGAGCACCAGGGTCCAGGAGGGGCCCCCGCGCGGCCGAGTGCTGCCGAGGGGTCGGCAAGAACGTCGACCGCAGGAGGCAAGGAGGACCGCAGAAAGGTTGCTCGCCCGCTTGCCAAGGGCGCTTCCAAGCGGCTCGTCCCGTCGACGTTCACGCGGGCCATGCGGCTGCGCAAGAACCACGTGTTCGTGCTGTGCATTCTCACCCTGTCTGTGCTTTACTTCGTGGTCACCGGCGTGCAGTACTGGGCCACGATCTACCTCACGGAGGTGTTCCGCCCCCCGCACGAGAGCGAGGAGGACTTCAAGGTGCGGGTGATCGTCTGGTTCTCGATCGTGGCGGCGACGGGGCCGGCGCTGGGCGTGGTTACGGGTGGTTTGGTCATCGACGCCCTCGGCGGCTACGACGGGCTGCACCACCGCATCGGCACGATCAAGGCGTTACTCCTCTCCGCCGCGCTCGCGACGGCCTGTGGCATGGCCGCCTGCGTGGTGCCCCCCGGAAACAACCTGGGCGAGTTCTACACTGTGGTCGCGCTGCTGTGGTTAAGGAGGGGATTAACCTATTTTCCTGAGCATTATTTAGGTGGTGGCGGGCTTGTAGTTCCTCTGGTAGTTGGTCTCGTATGTTGTGGGCCGTGGATGGCCTGTGCTGTCTTGTATTTTCTCTCATATTTTGTCTCATATTTTGTCTTGTATTTGGTCCTGTATTCGGTCAGATTGTGCTCCTTGGAAGCAGAACAGAGCAACGGCCTGGATGCAGCAAGTGAGAACGCTGCGCCGGTCTTGAGTGGTCTTGTATTTTGTCTGATATTTCGTCTCGTATTCGGTCCGGCAATCGGCGAATCATCTACCTAGCGGAAATGCCGCCAAAAATGGGTTTTTCACCCCTCTAATGTGGCTGCTGCTGTTCTTCGGGGGCGCGATGGTGCCAGCGCTCACGGGAATGATGCTCTCAGTGGTGCCGAACGACTTCCGCGCGACCGCGAGCGCTGTGGCGCAAGGCAGCTTCAACGTGCTGGGATTCGTTAAGGTCTAGTAGAGAGCGAAGGAAGATAAATTTTCGTGGCGATAGCTGGTGGACAGGGTCTGGTGGTGAGGGATTTGCGCTTCCTCCTGTAGCTGATCTCGTATGATAATGAAGGGGGTGGCCTGCGTTGTCGAGTATTAATTTGGCCTCGTCGTGTTTCGTTTGATATCGTTTGGTCTTGTATCTGGTCTCATTGTGCTCGGTGCTGCTAGCGAGGGAGCTGGCACCGCAAAGCGGCAGGCGGGGGGCGCGGAGAATGAGTCCGCGAATTCTTCAGTGATGTTTCGCACTTCGTCTTCTATTTCCAGTCGCGATAGATAAGCCAAGGGAGCAATCGATAAGCTAAGAATTGCCGCCACCAATTTTTTTTCAACACCCCTCTAACTTCGCAGCGGGCACACTGGCGCCGGGGATCTTCATGTCGATGATGGGGAAAAGGCACAGCCTGAACCAGCGGCTGCAGGGCGGCATGAAGATGCTGTTTCTGTGGGCGCTCTTCGGCATGCTGTTCCTCTCGATCATGCTGTGCAAGCAGGGGAAAGTCCTCCGAAAGCGCCTCCTCCACCTCACAGAGCGGTTCACGGAAATACGCACGCACACCGAGAGGACAGGCGACGCGAGGTCGAGGTCGGTGCCGCAACTCAGGTTTATTTGTAGTCTTTTGACTATAGAGTCTACCTATAATACTACATTTTTTTAGATGACCTCAAGCTGTAATGTTCATTCTGTGCAACACCGCTCTTTCAATTCTGCTGCGACAGCAGATTCATCATTTGAAATGATTTGTATTTGCTGAATCAGATCGATTTGATTTAACCGAACAGGAAGCAGCGCACGGTGTTGGAAAGTGCCCTCGACGAAGT
>RXOD01006375.1:0-10526 GCA_005223375.1 Amoebophrya sp. AT5.2
CCTGCCAGCAACCGCCGAGCCACCAGGGACGATAACAGCGAAAACTGGTGGTCTTCTTCTTCTCTCCCTGCCTCCTCGGTTATGTGTTTCAGTTGGTCTTTCACGAATGCCAGCGACCGCTGCAACCGGAGGAGCTCGCCGCGCTCGGGGGAAAGCGAACTACTCGAGTCCTCGCCGATTCCTCTTTCCGCCTTACTATACCAGAAGTGCTTCGCGAGCAGCACGAGCCAGTGTCTATCTACTCCTTTTCCAATTCCAGCCCCTTGCTCCCTCGGCGCGGTTGAGTTTTCCCCACTGGCGCTCCCCATCCGCCCCGCGAGCAGCTCGTAAATCCGCCACAACTCGGTCGGCATCAGTTCGTCCACACCCTCCTCCTCCCACTTCGCCACCTGGTCGGCCATGTACTTCCGCTGTTGGCAGGAATGCGGCGCCGCGGCCGGCGCGAGCGACGTGATCATCGCCAGCAGCCGGTCGTAGTGCTGTGGCTGCTCCGCTGGTGTCTGCTGGTTCCTTGGGTCTCCTCCAGCACATTTCGAGTCTTCCTGCGTGAGGAGAACTGACATGGCCTCCTCGATGCGGTTGGAGAGGAGCCGCACGTAGACGAGGCTCAGTATCGACGGGTTTTTTTGCGAGTCTGTGGACAAGTACGAGAACACCGCGTCGGAAAGCCAGTGCGCGACCCCGTCGTGCTCCACGGCGAAAAGCAGCGAAAACGTGTCGCCAGAGAACCTCTGCTGCTGCGCGAGTCTTCGCAGCAGGGTTTCTGGGCTGCGCACCGAGAGGGGTGTCGCTGTTTGTCTGGCGGAGGAAGTGGTTGCGGCGCGGTTGTTGCCGCTTGCTTCAATGTCCACCCGAAACCGCACGCCTCCGGATGATGCTTGGTTTCCCGTAAAAGCAGCGTCATCTTGATCTTCCCCCATCTGGACATCCGCATTCGGACCAATCTCGTCGCGATCCGCACTGCACTCTTCGCTGACGATCTGCAGCAGCGACTTGATTTCGTCGATCTCGGCGGCAGATTGTTGCGATGCGGTGGCGCCCGCGACCTCTACCGGATGTATGTCGCCCGCGCCGCATATCGGCCGCGCTGTTTTCGTCCCCTGCAAATCCACGCGGAACGACAACCCGCCTTGCCGCCCGCTCAGGTCGCCCAAGTGAAAGTTTCGCATATGCCGCCTGTTGCGAGTCCGATGGGCATGTTGGGGGTAGTGTCCTTCATACCGGTTTGTCGCTTCATCCAATCTAGGTCAAATTTCCGTATCAAAAAACCGCGGATCTCACGAAAAAATAACTACCCGTAACAAAAACTAGTACCCAACTTCAGCCAGTCCCGCATTCGGCACTCCTTCCAGTAATGACGAGAATTTGGCAACCGGCCGGTTCCGTCTTGCGCCTGCGCCGGACATCATGCCACTAAAAGCGCCTGCACGTCGGACCCCCGGCAGCCGGAAGTCGTCCGCCCGAGGCGCGGGGTCCCGCCCCAAGATTTGGTAAAAGCGCGGCTTCGAGGAGACTGCCGGTTGCCGAACATCCGGAGAACTACGTGAAATGCCGCGATACTGGTCATGGACCTGGTCTTGGTCTTCCTCCGCGAAGTTAGTAGCTCTCGCGCCAGGTGCCCCTGGCGGCACCCGAGGAGGTGTTTCCGGTGCTGGTCCTCTTGGCTTGAATCGGAACGGCCGGTTCGCGCTGGTGGCACCTTTTTGTAGCTTGAGACCCGGTTGGGGGACGCTGGGCGCGCTTGCCACAAAGTCGTCAGCGCCGCCGAGGAGGTCCCACTGCGCCGGGACGCCAAATGTCGTCATTTTACTAAGCGAAAAAACTTCGAACAGGCGCGAATGCTGATGTCGTCGTCGTTGTTGTCGGTCTCAGAAACTAGATGGGTGCGAAGGGCTGAGAAACGAACGAAAGAAGTTCGTGAAAGGTAGTCCTCCGAGAGAATGCCGATAAAGAAACAGATAGATGCGTCCTAGTGTGGTGCTCACGATCGGAGGAACTGCCAGAACGTGATCGAGACTGATTGCAACGATCTCAAGACGTGATCATGATCATGATGACCTTCACCGCGTGTTAACTTCACGGGAGATTTGAGTTTGACGATAGAGAACGAGTAATATGTCCGGACATTTAAAACTGCCGCCATTATTTCCAAATTCACGACCACCGAATCGGTGCGCAGCCGGTAAGACATCACGAGGGTTCGCGACATGCCGACTCTTCGCGCCTCCGCGGCTGGCGACCGCTGGTGCATAGTAGAACCAATCCAAAATTTGCAGGTTTCTTTCCGCATCTCCATAGCTGAAGACGCTAAATGAATTCCTTCCAAAGAAATTAACTTTATTTTTTCGCGTCGGCGTACAGCGTTTCGATGTGTTTGTCGACGAAGGTGGTTAATTTCGCGACGTAGTCCTCGTAGTAGATCCGGTTTGTGTTGTTCGGATCTCGATCCTTGGCGTACTCGTAGAACTCAGACCACTCCTTCTCGCGAAAACCCACCGCGCCCGACCCCAAGTACTCCTTCATCTTGTCCACCTCGATGTACCCCTTGCTGTCGGGATCGAGTACCTGTCTTGTACGCGTCGCTGGATAAGAAAGTACCTAATCCATCCGATGGAAAAAAAAGATCCCCCATCGAACTTCTAAGTTAGTACCTTGAACGCCGCAAGAAGGGTTTCCGAGTCGTCAGGGTCGTATTCGCGTTCCATGAGACATCGGAGCATCATCTTCTCAAACGCGTCGTAGCTCACCACGTTGGACGGATCATCATCCTGCAATTTCATTTTCATGTTGCATCATGAGCTTGCGTATGCGTGTGCAACTGGAACTGAAAGTGCAACTCAAATTAATATACTTAACAACACCACAGTAATACTGTAAGGAAAAGAACCTGTATCTCCCTGAGAATGACCTCCACCACGTCCTGCTCGCTGGGGAACTGTCCGAGATATCGCATGATGGTCGCGACCTCTTCCTGAGTCACTGTCGCATTGCCCAGCTTGTCGAAGAAACCAAACGCCTCCCGGATCACCTTCCGGAGGGACTCCAGTCTGGCTTGCGACATCTTGATCTTCCGCTCTCAGTGTTATAGCTACTTTCTTGTCCCCATCTTCCCTCTTCCCTTTCTATTTCTTGTTTCACACATATATTAAATCTACTTTCTTGTTGGTGTTTCTTGCTTAATTTGAGACACGGCTCTCTTCAATTAACCATTATAGCGGCAGTGGAAGTGACGCCACGATCTCGCTCCTTCGAAAATCAAACGAAGCGCTACCAGCTCTCGCTCGACGAAGCGCTCAGTTGTTCCCCCTTCGACACCGGCGTGGGCGTTTGTCACGCTAGTGAGTTTTCTCGGTTCGAGAGGCGGCGGCCTCGTTCTTGTTCATTTCGCTGCAAGCGCCATCGGCGGAAAACTTGGCCGATACAACCAGATATCGTAGTTGCTATCTGGGCAATTGCCATCGCCACTCTTCGTGGTTTGATATCTTATCTCTGCTGCACTATAATCGGGGAACCGGTAATTCCAGCCGCCCAAAGTTTTGCCCGCTGGCGCGTGGTTTCGTCGCACAACGCTCCCGTTGAAGTACGTACTTCCGACCACCTTGCCCTTGAACGGCCGCAGCCGAAAGTCGATGCTCTCAGGCACGAACACCTGGGTCCCTGGTCGATGGGTTGTGGTTTTCGATCGAGGGACAGTGGTTGAATGTGATGTTCATCCGTGCTTATTCGCATAGATGTATTCTAGGCTACAGATACGAAGAGCATGAGCATCGACACCACAAGAACTTCCACTACTACTTCAACCAATTCAAATATAGCACAAACCTCTTTTTTCCCTCCCGACACCGCCAGCACCTCCCGCAGTCCCCCCACCGGAGTAGCTCGGTTTCCACAGCTTGCACCCCACTCCATACCCGGGCAGCATTGCGCAGACCTCGAACAGGTTCTTCTCGCCCCACTTCCGGGCGAAGCAAAACTCCGCGAAGAAGCCGATCGTGAGTCCGTAGTGCAACGGCCAGCGCTTCCGGTGCAGGTCCTTCACGATTTTACACCAGTTCCTTGTGTGCTTCTGCCAGACGTAGAGCAGGGATTTGTGGATCCCGGGTTTTCGACAGATCTGCCCGATCTGCGAGTAGAAAATGGGGCGCCGCTTGTCGCGATAGTCCTTCCACCAGCGGCCATAGGTGCGGTCCTCGGCTTCTGAGCGGTGCGCGCCGATGGCGTGCCGCTTGTGCGCGGCGACACTGGACATTTAGCCTCGCTTCTTCGCCGACATCACGATCACATCTTAAGCTTGCGCTTGGGCTAGTGGCTTTCTGCGTAGAAAAAAATGACCCACGACCACGAGAACCACGAGGAAGAGCACAAGGACAACTCGAGGCCGAAAGCACGCTGCGCACGACATGACGCAGAAGTACTGATGCATGCCCCGCACGCGGCGTCAGCGACCCGGCTTGCGCTCCGTTGCACGCGCTGAGTTTCAATTCTCGCTTCTAGAATTCATCTGGTCGCGTCAAGTATCCTGTACGGAGAAGACAGAGAAATCCATCTATCGCATGCGCAGTAGTTGGGGAAAGTCTTCTCTTCAAGAGCCACAGCATCAACATCAGTTACCAGCCGATCATAGCACTTTTCATCTTCGCCACGATTGTCTCCCTCCGGTTCTTTTCGATCGCGAACGCCAGCCACGTGGCGTATTCCTCGACCTCTAATTTGTTTTTCTCCCACAACCACTTCCCCAGATCCTCCCCTTCCCCTGCAAATCCGGTGCATACCCCAAACGTCTCTCGCGCCGCGGCGATGTGTTCCTGGAAACTCCGCAGCTTCCCGCCACCCCCGCCCACCTGTTTCATCACGGCTCCCGCTTGCTTCTTCCGCTTTTTCGAGGCCGTTTCAGTCGCCGCTTCAGTGGTTGCCGCGGACGGAAAATCTGCACCCACGACCTCCTCCGTCGCAACAAGTTCCCCCGCCAGCGCGCAAATTCCCGCCAGCAGGTGGTACACGACCACGGACTCGTCGAACCGACCCGCGGCCTGAACTTGCCACTCGATGCACTCACTAACGACCGCCTGCGCCCGCCCCCACTTCCCCAGGTGCATCAGCTTGATCGCTTTCAGCCCCCGCAGCTCCTGCTTGTGGTGGTTCAGGAGCTTCGCGCTTTCCAGCATGCCGTCGATATTGTCCAGCGCGTCCAGGGGAGGGAGCAACTGCAGCTGCGCCGTCAGCTGCTCGTCCACAAACGCCCACTCGTGGTCACCTGTCTCCGGTTTAACCGCCACTCCCCCCGCTCGCTTTTCCGCCACTTCCGCCACGCACTTCGCGCACGCACAAACAAAGTCCCGGCTCAGGTTCTCGTCGCGCAGGTTTTTCGACTCGCCGCACTCCTCCGTCGGGATGTAGGAAATGCAGAGTTCCTCTCCCTTCTCCACGGGTTTGTCCGCAATAACAACAAAAACCGTTATGTCTCCGATCGAGAACCGCGCGACGTTGGGCGCGCACGAGTGGTTAAAGTGCGAGGCCAGTAAATAGAGCCCGGTGCCCATAAACTTTTTATAGATTAACGGGTTGCAGAACTGTTCGTTGGCTGTGTAAAACCCGAGCGAGTTGTACCGAGTCTTGGCGCGCAACACGTCGCGGTCGGCCTTCGAGGGGAACTTCGGGGAGAGAATGTCCCGGATCTCGGCGTGGACCTGCTTCTGGAGCTGGCGGAGCTCTTCCGCGTCCGATCGGGAATCTTCCGAATCGAGGTCCGATCCACCGTCTTGCAGCTTCGACGCTTTTTTGTCTACTTTGTCCATGTCGACGTCTTCCTCCTGTGCTCCACTCATTTCTGCGTCCGTCAACAGGTACCGCTTCAGATCTGCCTCTTTCGCCGCCGCGTCCACATCCTCGTCGCTGCTGTAGTCGAATTCTTCGCCGCCTTCGTCTCCCGCCCGCGCGGCCAGGTCTTCTTTCCCCTTCGGGTGCAACAGCTGAACCCACGCGTCCGGACCGAACCGACCGGCCGCGTCCGAGTCGCTATTCTCCGACGAGTCTTCCGACTCGCGCCCCTCCGCCGAGTTCATGCCGCCGCCGCCGCCCCCGCCCTCGTCCG
The DNA here is from genome assembly GCA_005223375.1 of Amoebophrya sp. AT5.2. NCBI lineage: Eukaryota > Dinophyceae > Syndiniales > Amoebophryaceae > Amoebophrya > Amoebophrya sp. AT5.2. The sequence goes on from RXOD01006375.1 coordinate 6,092, forward strand.
CAGCGGATGATCCGTCGAAGTTCGCCGCAAAATCCGGGTCCGCGGTGACCATCTGGCACGCCAGCGCATCCGTATCCATCGCCTCATCCAGGTCCTGCCAGTGGTCGCCGTACCTCCGCGCCACCTCCACGTCCAACACTCCCAGGTACGGCTTCTCCACCAGAATCATCGTGCCCGGCAAAAGCTTCTCCCTCGCGACCACGCCACGAATTTTCTGAGCATTTTTGCTATGTTCTCCCGCCGGTACTACCGGTGGCACTTGCACGTACGAAAACCCAATCCTGTCGCTGACCACGAAGCCGAGGCTCGTTTTCGCGTCGCCGTACTCCGCCCCAACGGCGGCGTCGAGCAAAGACTGCATCTCCGTGAGGTTTTCATCTTCTCCAACGTCCTTCTCATCCGGCGCGGCGAGCCGAACGAACTTGGTACTATTCTCCAAGTTTTCTACTTGGGAACGATCTTCCTTTTCCTTTTCGTGGTCGTTTGCTACTTCGTTTATTTCATGTGTTTCCGTTTCTTTTAGTTTGATCGCGATACTGTCCGCGAGCATGCGCCAGTCGAGTTTGCTCCCGATCAATTTGTCCTCGAGGAGTGAGTCGATCTGCGCCCACGTTTTACCCAGATCAACCACGCCGCCCAACGAGGGAGAAACCGCACCGTACATCTTCTTCCGGTTTGTTTATATCGTTATCTACGTACGACTACGAACGAGATCTGTATTTTCGCCGTATTAGTGCTTGCACATCCTCCTGCTGAATGGACGTAGACATTCAGTAGCTAGGAAAACACGAAGTGAAATGAAAATAATCGGTGCGAAAGGCCATCATTGTTACCGGCCATCGGAGCTAGAGAGCCTCTAGTGGATCCTCGGTGATCGAGCAGGATCGAGCGGATCCGATGGCGGGATCGGGCGGCCAGATCGTTATCGCAAGAATGTGAATCCAGATCATAGCTGGATCAGTCTCAAACAAAGATCGGTTTTAAATCGAACAAAGAACACTTCGGGTTCAGCAAGCGCGGCTCGACCACTTGCTGCGCAAAAAAAAAAACGCTTGCGTCTATTTGATTCTCTTTGACACCTACGAGGTCGCCGGCGTCGTAGCACCTCCGGCCCTCTCTTTGTCGTCCTCACGTACGCGTCTGGGGCGGCGAGCAGCTGAAACAAGAGCGCTTCTTTTGTCTGCGAAGTGGAATACTCGTCGCGAATCCACCTTCTCGCGAGGCGCTGCGCGGACACGTATCCGGCAAGAGGGACGCCGTTCGCGCCTCCGCTTACGCGCCCGGACAGCTTGTTTTGAACAAGGCGTGCACAATTATCATTCGGGTGCATGCTGCCGCGCGCGACAGCGGAGTTTACGCAATGAGCTAATCTCCGCAGCGGCAAATCCTTGGATGAAGCTCTTCTGTTTGAAGGCACAGGACTGACACGACCCGTCGACCCAGACAGCCAGGCAAGACCGCCCTGGAGCCAACCGAGAAAATTGCGCAGCATGAGGAAGCCGCCCCTCTTCCTCGCAGCAACAACCCTTCTCCGTCGCCCGTCGCACAGCTTCCTGCTTCCCGCCCGTAACGCAACGATTTCGTGCACAAGTTCGACCAGTCGCGCCGTCCGCAACAACGCAGGGTCGTCTTTCTTCGTCGCCCCTGTCGACGTGAGCAAGAACTCCATCACATGCGAGGGGAGCTCCAGCGCCCTGGGCGAAAGCATTATCCTTCCCGCTGTTCCTCTTGTCCACCCAGCTTTGGCATCAGAGCTCATCAACAAGAAGTTCAGCGCGTGCCCGATTTCGTGCGCGATCGACGCCACCGCAACGGGCGGAAACAAGTTGCGGATGACTATGGCATCGGGATTGGCATTCCCGGTCTCATCTTCTTGTTTAAGTGTCGGACCGTCCACTTTTGGGGGTTGGATGCGGACCGTGCACGGAAGGAAATCTTCTTGCGGCCTCGAGGATCTTCTTCGCGCAGCGGTAGGAGTGCGCGCGTCGAATAGTAGGAGTGCGGACTTCTTCCAACGGTCGGCGGAAGAAGCCACCACCTCGTACACTACCAGGTCGTCTCTGGGCTCCGCAACTTCCGTCACTTCGCGGAAACTGACCCGCTGACACGCCGGACCATACATCCTCTGAAGCAGCAGCTTTTCCACGGCGTGCAGCAGCTCCTCGACCGTTTTCCGCACCGCTGTGAGGTCGTGCGCGATCAAGCCCGCCGGCTTTCCGGTATTATCATGCATTTCACTTTCTTCCTCCCCCCTCTTCCCATAAGACAACTCGCGTTTCCGGTGGAACTCCGCAACGCGATCTCGGTTGTACCGGAAAAGTCTCCTCCTCCACAGGTCGTCGTATAATTTTCGGCGAGGAACTCTGCTGCGGTCATGCATGATCGCCCGCTGCATGACCGCAAAGTTGGGGAAACCGCGCCGCTGGGCTATAAGGTTGTGCCGCAGGAGAGACCGCACGTCGAGGGCGACCACATGCATTTGATGCCTGCTTTAGCCTTATATTTATTGCGACACTCATCCAGCACAACAGGTAAGTTTCACGATGTCGACGCTGCAGCTGTTCGAGTTTTCTGTATTCATTGCGACTGATTATTTTTTTGGCCACTTTGAGGGAGCCTTCCTGCTCGCGGACTGATACACGTCTCGACTCGCGACGACCCACCTCGAGAACATCGCATACAAAGAATCGCCTGCCGTCCGTGAATTTTCATCGCGTGTTTTTGTGTTACAGGCATCTGTATCAGGGACCGGTAAACGTTTTGAACAAAGACGGGTACGCTGTCTTAATACGTGTCAGACTGACAAATATATTTAAACTCTTATAGGAACTTGTTCTTCTCTCTCAGCGTCAGCTTTCGACCTACATTGAGAGAAAACAAGAACTCAGGATATATTCCAAAACAAACCGTTTCCAACTGGAGTGTCGTCATCCTTCCCCTCCGAAGGCCGCTTGTACATTCTCCGCGCGTTTTGCCGTTCCGCTTACAGAAGCTCTCATATAACCCACTTCGTTTTGTTGCCAACTGGCTGGTGAAATTTTGCTGGCGCAGTGCCGGCGCGTCCGAACCGAACCCGAGCAGATGAGACGAGACACACTGGTGCCAAGCAGCTGCCAGGACAGGAGCTACACCCCAAGAGGAAGAGAGTGAGAGCACCAGACTCCATATAGGGCGGGGCGGAAAAGCAGCCGTAGGCCGCCGGCGCTACTTCGACTCCCGTTGATCGTTTGATCTTGATGACCGGTCCTAAGCCGAATCCTAAATGGCCATGTGAGAATATAGCCCGGCTAACCTCACCCTACATGAAGTACCGAAGTACCGGCAACAGACATTCGTCCAGTAGTCTCTATTGCAGTCGATCGTGTTCCTACCCTAGTCTCTAGACTCGCGCTGTCGCCCATAGCCTTCTAGAGAGTCTCCCAGACCTCTAGTTCTAAGTACTTCTACTTTCTCTCTAAATCTATATGCAAAAGTGGGTTATCGAGATTCGAATCGATGAAATGGCTTCCCATGATCCCTAATGTTTCCTCCGGCTGCGTGCCTGCCCGCTATCGTAGTGGTCCTGCTGGCTCCGCGAACGCATCGTAGGATTCGGGTGCGCGATCATGGACGGCGGCCCGCCTCCCTGCGACGGCGGCCTGCCTCCCTGCGATGGTGGGCCGACGCCCGAAGGCAGAAACGCCCCGGAGGGCATCTTCCCTCTTCCTTCTTCGCCGAGGTAGGCGGCCATGCTGCTAGCTGGTTGGCTTACTTGCAGGCTTCTGGGCCGTTGTGGTCCTCTTCTTGCAGGTCCCCTTCTTCCCGACCGCCCTCTGCTCCGCTGCGCGGAGGGATCGGGATAATTTGCATTTGTTTTCTTCGCGGATGCATTCGGTCTCTTCTTCGTCAGGTTCTCCATGTCGTTCGCCGGGTTATCTGCGTTTATCTGCGCAGACTGCTGCGGGGTTGGGATTGTCGGCTGCGACCGGTCGGAGACGGAGGGTGCCCGGGAACTGGTCGTGGAGGTGCGTGACTTTATGTCCTCCCACAGTTTCTCCAAATCCGGCGCCGGACCGTAGGTCGCCCTGGACGCCGTACTGCTTTTGTTGAGGCGCGACTGCGGCGCGATGCCGGATGTGGGGCTCGACAGGCGGGAGGTAGTTTCCCCCTGGATTCCCGCGGACTTTTCCCCGGATGAGTTCACGTAGCACAGGGTCAACGCGACTAGCGCGGCAATCAGAACCCCGACGACGCACACAATCACCAGCGCGCAGCGAGCGCACCAAGACCTATGCTCGTGGTCGTCGTGACCACCAGCCTGCACCTCCTGCGGCCGTGCGGCCGCACCCGTTCCCGCGGGTAGCTGGTGGACCACCGTGGGGACTGCTGCTGGACCACCGGGCGGAGCGCCTCCCGCGACGGCGTCCGGCGCTGCCGGTTCTGCTGGCGCGGCGGG
>RXOD01006376.1:0-10523 GCA_005223375.1 Amoebophrya sp. AT5.2
ATGGCGGCCGGCTTCGCTTGTAACACAATAAGCAATTTTTCGGGGTTGAGGTGTTAAAGTTGATGTAGATGAAATGTAGGGGCGATATCCAAAAAAAAAAGGTGGGACATGATGATGGCTGGCCGCAACCTGCTCGCCGAGGTGCAGAAATTGGACCGGGCGGCCATCGTGTGGGAAACCCCGAAGTCCTTCCGGTTCGCGGAACAGAAGGTGGCGATTGTCACGATCTGTAGCTACGCGCCGGACGAGGCGGTCCGCGTGGTCTCCCTCGAAAACCACGGTCTTTACTCGAAGCTGCACGGGTACGACCTCCATATGTACCTCTCGCCGGACGAAATCGAACCAAACACGAAAAGCGGAATGAACGTATACTCTAACTACGGCAGTTTGTTTGCTACGTCAGCTGCAGGCGCCACTGCGAAAGATCCGATTTGCAATACTGGTGACGGGAAAGCTACAAGCGGATTACTTCTAGATAGGTCAATTTATCTCCTCCTCTGATCGGATTGGGTTGGACTCGGAACTTCGCACAGGTTAAAGACGGCGTGCACAAGCCGTTTTTTTGGAAGGTGAACGCCGTGAAGAACGTGTTTGACGGCAACGGGAAGGTGAACCCCGGCGTGGCGCCCGACTGGGTGCTCTGGGCGGACTGCGACGCGCTGTTCATGGACCCGGAGCGGACCATCGACTCGGTGATTCACATGTACACGGGGAATTTCAGCTCCCCGATCATCAAGAAGAAGCACCCCTTCGACGAGGGCACCTTCGAGGTGATCGACGACTTCCTGAACAACCCTTCGCGCGAAAAAAACCAGCAGCCCTTCGCCGACGTCAGCCTCCTGCTCGCCGTGGACAGCACAGGTGCGGTTTGTTGATTAGGCTTACAGGTAAGTAGCAGCGGAAATCCAAATCGACGTCGAGACATGCTGGACATGGAGCTATGTGGCCGCAAGATGCTACCTCCGCGCTATGTAGAGGGATTCCCCATCTCTTCGGTGCTCGTCTACGCTGCTCAACACTAAGCATCTATCTCTCATTGTTCTCGTCGCGTTGCCGGCCACGTCTACGAATTCCTATTTAGATGGGAAGCGGATGCGCGGCTTGTCTCGCACGGGCTTGCCGGTTTGAGGATTCGAATAAACGGGCAACTGAACTTTGCTGCGGTCGGAGTTTTCGTCGCTCGGTGTGCTGGCTCTGGCGGCTCTTTCAATGGGCCAGACAGTCTACTAGCTCCTGGCCTCGTCTGCCGCTCCTTGCAAAGTAGGGGGCCAATTGTCCGCAGTGTGTTTGAGGCTCCTCGTGCTCCTGATCCGTTCGCGGTGCGGTCACTTGTGACACCCTCTGCGCCCCCATCGCTCGTACGCTGCACGGGGTGGCTACGGCGACGCAAAAACCATAACCAAGCTTCTCGATGTCACAATTGGACAGTTCACGACGATCCGAGATCAAAGATTTTTTTCGGATGAAGCAATCGTAATCGAATCGGCTTGTGTAGTCATCTCGTAGAAGCACGCGATGGCGTTCTTCATGTTCATCTTCATCAACTATCGATGTTGAGGTATCAACAATGGCGTGTGGATGTTGCGGAACTCAAAGTGGGCGAACGACTTTTTGGAGCGCTGGTGGCACTCGAAGATCCTGGAAGGCCCGGGGGAGAACCACAACTGCAGCGACCAGTCCACCATGCAACACGAGCTGCTCTACGAAAACTCCATGAATCTGGACCCCGCCTGGGACATGGTGGAGGGACCCATCTGGCCGCAACAGGTAAAAAAAAGTTCGAGCTGAGTACAACCACAGAAAAAAATTCCGTCTCGATGCTCGTGGTCCAAATGCGGGCCGAGATCATGAACCAGACATCGATGGCCTCGATCATTTGATTTTCGCGTGGCGCTGACCCCAGGTCCGCGTGGTGTACCAGGAGCACATGCAGAGTTTCCACCAGGCGACGGCGATGACGGTCCTCTCCCGCGAGTGGCAGCACGGCGACTTCATCCGACACCACCCGGGGTGCCACTACTACAAGGAGCCCTGCAAGTGGTTGTACGCGCAAGCGCACGAAATCTTCATGGACGGCATCCGCAACATGAGCGCCAGGGCGCAGGAAATTGGGGGGTGATCGATGGCCGCATGAGGGGGGAATTTGATAATGGGGGGGATTTGATGATGGGGGCAGGTCGTGAAAAGAGTGATAGCGCGGGGGGTTGATGGAAAAACAGGAACCAAGCAAAACGCAGAAATCAATTGTTAGTACCTACAAGGCCTAGGGCTACGCCTACGGCTGCTCAACATGCTTCTATTATGAATGCACTTTGTCACAGTTGTGACTGGAGACACAACGGAGAAGGGCGCTCCTGTACGCTCCAGATTTCGGCGCTGCAAGCCGTGCTTTGTTTTCGAAAGCGTGGACTTGGTCGGATTTTGTTGGTTTTTTCTCGTCTCGCGTTTTTTTTTGGTTGTTACTAGTCTGTCACGAGCAGAGCAGGAACGGCACTGATTCAGCCTCATGTTTGTATCTATCTAGACATCAGTCGTGATCGAGATCGTACACGTCCGTTGCCGAAAATAAACTATGCAGACAAGAAGTAGGAATCAAAATAAATGAAACTTTCCGGAGCACCAGCGGCTATTGTAAGTCGAAAGCCAAAGGGAAGAACTGATTGCAAGCTCTTGAATTACACGCTCAAGGTAGGATTCCAACTCCAAGTAGTTGTACTTTTTGAAGGACCCACGACAGTTTCTCATCCTGTTTCCGAGTACGTCTCGTTTGTACGGATTCCTCATTTTCAATACATTTTTTCAATAAAGACTAAGTTCAGCGACCGTGTATCAAAATCAAAGACATTGACGGATTCATTTGTACTGGTGTAGTTCACTGCGCTCCGAGTCCGACAGACTTGTTTGTGGTTGTCCTCATCTTTATTTGCTATTGAGGCCGACCCGCTGGCTCGAGAATTTCTTCCGCTCTCGTGTTTGACACCTGTCTCTTTCCGAGTACTACGCTCTTCGGTCGAAACCAGAACCACGGCCAGCGGCATCTTCATTCACCATGCTGGGCAGCCAGCAGGTAGGCGGATGCGGGAGCGGTAGCAGTAGTAGTGCTGTTGCTGGCCCAGCTGGCCGCGGCGCGCTGCGGCTGCCCCATCCCGGGGGTGCCCATATTAAAAATAGCGGCACGCAGCTCCTCGAGTGGATTCCCCAGGACGTGCCGGACCGGGAGTATCGCGGAGCTCGAGACGTCAGCGGCGTGTGTGGCTACGCGCTGTTCAAGGACGAGGAGGAGGCCAAGGGGGGCACCACGTACGAGCGGGTTTGCCTGCCGCTCTGGGCCCGGCAGCCGTTCGACTTCAAGTGGATCCAAACCGCAGGGCCGTGCCTCAACGGCCGACCGTTCGAGTTTTCGGTAGTCGTGGGAGGGGAGGTGCGCACCCTCGTCGTCAAAACTGTCACCGACCCCGCCGGCGCGTTCGGGCGTATGGGTATTTTTCCCAAGGGAATTATCGTTATGCTGCGAGGCGTTTGAATTTTTGGAAGCCGCTTTAGCGCTTGCAGTTTTCGTTTTCGTTCGTCCGGACACTTCCGTTTTTTTGCCACACTTGACAGGGGGCGACGACACAAGGCGGTACATAACGGAGATCGACTGGCTGGCAGCAGGGGCGCGGGCGAAAACGGCGTGGATTGTTCCGGTATGTGGCGCATGGTGCTATCCGATCAAGCGGGAAGATGATGACACCGAAGATTTTCCGCAATGCATTAAGGAGAATGAAAGCAGAGAAACTAGGTCCCGTGTAGCCGCAGCGGCCCCGTCTTTTTTTTAGCCTCCGATGATAGAAGTGGGCGCGCGATTAATTTGGGCTCGAGGTTCGCGCTGCCTACAACTCAGTTTGAAATGTGGACATGCCAGGGCTTCATCTGGTACCGTCTTGTTGTAGTACTTTTTCCCAAAACGGTTTCGGTTTTGCCTTGTTTGACTCTGAGCGTGACATCCCCAAACGAACCGAAGCTCAGCCCTCAACTCACGAGCGCCCCGGAGCATGATCCGGGACACTAACTACTTTCGTTCTTTGTAAGGTGGTACATGACCAGCTGCCGAAGCGCGTGTACGTTGCCACGGAGAAGCGGCACTCGGTGGAGCTGCTGCTCGTCACGGCGTGCAACGAGCAGGCGCCGTCGAAACTCTTGCACATCCTCAAGGTGGGCACTTCGTTTTTCGAGATAAGTAAAACTTTTTCCTGGTGGTGACCCCGCTGCAGTGGTCTGTGTCAGTCACTGTCTAACTGTAAGACTAACGTATCATCCATGTTACATGATGTACAACAACTCACTCTTACTTTTCGACAGGCTTTGATCGAGGGGACGGAGGCTCTGCGCGAGGTGTTGACGGCGCCGCCGGAGACTGCTGGGCACTTGGAGGGGTTTGTAATGATCCGCGACTTCAAGACCTCCAACGTTCTGGCCGAGCTCGATACCGAAGGCAACATCGTGGGCGTCTGTCATACAGATTTGGCTGCGTGGAAGAGGGTGCACGTCCGCAACAAGCGCGATGACCTCAGCAGCGGCCAGCGGTTGACCCTTGGCGGCGAGGTGGGAACCTCGACCCACCAGGGGCCCGAGGTCCACCATGGTGCCATGGCATCCTCAGCCGCGCATTGGAGCAGGTGTGTCGATTGTCGTCCGATTTACCTCATCTAGTCATATCACAGTATGGGTTCTTCTCTTTCTTTTTCTGCGATTCATTGACACATCCTTCCACACCCGCCTCAGGTGGAGCGACGCGTTTGCCTTGGGACGCATCTTGGCGAACGCCATCTACAGCTTCATGCTGGTGTACTATGCCCGGGGAACGAAGGATGGAGGTGGAAAATCAAATCGGGGCTTCTCCTCGTCGGCTCCTGGGTGTGCCGTGTTCAAGCTCTAGGTCCAGACGAGGCGTGTGGTGGTCTGCTGCAAGGGGCGAGGGTTCGAGCTATCGCTATGGAAGCGAAATCTAGAGAAAACGCAGGCGTTGGCGTCCTGCTAGCGTTGACTACCTCTTCGACGCGATGACAGAAGGGGCTGTCCCCTCTTCGTCTACGGTTGGATAGAGGCGTGACGAGGACACAACGCTACGCAGCCGCTGCTTCTGGTTCGTGTCGAGTAGGTTGATCAACATAAGTACGCTTGAAATGTGGGTGATGGCACAAGTTGTTGCAGGCAAAGTAGTTGTAGCCAGGCAGCCGTGAGGACGCGCTGGCCAAGATATTTTCCCATGCCCGCTCTAAACTTGCGACGACAAGTCCGACAGTCCTCGAAACGACGATAGCGAAGAGGGGAGTGGAACTGGGGCTTTGCGTTTGCTGCACCTCTCCGATCTCAACGAAGCAGCGGAAAATGAGGCCGATCAGTCGAACGAGGTGAAGGCGAGCAAAGCGCGGGAAGCGCAGCTGTGCAGTTCGCGCGCACTCTACGGCGATGGCCCGCTACCGCTGTGGCTGCTTTCATTGCTGCTTTCATTTTTATTTTACTGCCCGCCTTTAGATACATGGTAGAGCATGAGCAGCCGACTGATACTGAACCTGAACCGCGGCTTGGGAGTCGAAGTCTTCGTCTTGGGGTGAGTACATCGTGGCATTGTGACTAAGAGTCGGCCAAGATCATGTTTAACAAGACAGGGGGTTTGCAGGTGCTTATCAGCAGGTGCTTGGCTCGGCGCTCGAAGAATGAAATGTAGGCCATTGTCGCTTCCGCCCCTCTCGTTTTCTCTGTCCTTTACTCACACGACTGGTGGCCTTTCTGCCCGGTCAAATGATTCGATACATTTATCAGTACGGCTCTCTAGTACGACTGCGTGTGCGTGCGCGTGCTGTTGGTGTTGAGTGATGAAAATTATACGGCTACTTGAACCTCTTGGTCCACCTCCTCCTCCACCTGTAGGCAGCTTGCGTAGCGGGTCCCCGCTCCTTCATATTCGTTTCAACAACGCCGCCGTAAAGCGCATGGTGACCCGCCTTGATCGGTCCGCCGGTTTGATCTCGAAAGAGGTGAAGGAGCTACTCGGGACGCTGCCGGACGAGACGACTGACGGACGCTACATGCTCCTCTCGAAACGCGCCGTCTCAACCACAAAGAAACTGCGCGAAGAAGCGATGGAGAAGGTGGAGCGCTTCCTCGACTTGGCAGGCGGAGACGAGCGGCCGGACTTCCTCAACGTTACCACGAACGCAGGAGTACAAGCGCAGGGCATAGCTGCTAGCTGCAATCTTAGCTCGATGACAGGGGGAAGGACAGACAGGCGCTCCTAGGTGAAGGGTAACGCGTTGGGAGATATGGATTGTGCTCGTTGGGTTGCTTCGTCCGCGCCAAACATGAAGGAAGGGAACACGTGAAGGGCCGCTAGGTCTCTCGGATGGCGTTAACGTGATCACGCCGCGGGGAGGACGCTCGCTTTCGCGCGACTTGGATTTCTGCCTATTTCTATCACTTGCGTGTCCCTATGTGATGCCGCCACCTTCCAAGATTGATATAAACTAATCTTAAGCAGCAGCGCGCGGCAGAGGCTTGGTATTGGTTCCTGGATTTTTTTGTAACCCGTCCGAGGACGGCCGGCTGCGCGAACAGATCATCTCGATTATGATCGCTTGTCTCTGCCCGGAGCCGGACGCGCGACCCAAACCGCTCGAAAACCTCGAGACGATCCAGGTGCCGACCCATTTCCTGACTTTGGTGCCGAAAACAGCCGCAACTGAGTTTGAACTTCGCGACAAATAAAATAAACACACGCGACAGGTTCTGACGAAGGAGCTGCGTGACAAAATCAGCGGCCAGCTACGGAGAAAAGTGAGCCAAATGCTAGCGATTTAATAGTGCTGCGAGCAAGAAATAGCAGAAGTGGATATACGAAACGAGTTCGGTTTTTTCTGATTCTGTGACGTCGTGGTCCGACTTCGACTTCCCCTACTGAGAACGGCACTGCTAAGTATTGTAAATGTAGAAGATGAAGATGATCTAGTTCTTCGGTTATAGTCATAGTGCTGTTGTGGCGCGTGCGCGTCACGCTCACCGTCAGTCACGCAGTGATTGAGTACTTCCCTAGGGCCGCACTGAATTCTTGTTCTTGAGTTCTCTCGTGCGCACATGATCATGTTGTAGATGGGATTCGTTTTCGCGCACCAGCGCCGGTTCCGTCGTTCCGCTTCTGCGCAGCTTTGTCGTAGAGAATATTTATGACGTCGCCACCTTCATCGCTTGGCGTTGGCCCACTTGTAAGCCGAAAAAAAGTACTTCAGTTCGTGAACAATTCGGAGATTCCGCGGACGAAAAAGGAGAAGAAGCCAGACGTTTTGCTACCGGCGCTGCTCCCGGAAAATGGCGGGGAGGACGAGGATTCGGTGGTGGAGCAGCAAGCTTGCGTCTTGGATGAAGCTGAGGAGCGAGAGCGCATCCAGGAAACGCGGCGCGCCATCGTCAGCGCAATCAATCTCTGCAACGAGGCCACGGACATCGGTTCCGCGGCCCGCCTCATCTCTCCCAAAAAAGGTACAGCAGCTTGCTTTTCACATGCTATAGTCAAACTTTGTAGAAGCGCCGGCGATCGAGATCGAAGTAGCTTTCAAAGTCAAGCCGTGGCCCCTCGATCGTACGTGACATCGTCCTCGGCGCCACGGCTCCCCTCCCCCGGTCGTTCAATATGGGCGCCTTGTTGGTGGGCGACTCACTCGCTCGGAGTCGAGTCTGTGCTACAATTTGCTAAAAAGTATGAGTACCTATATTTCACCAGCAGGAACAAGAATAAGAACTTCAGGTACCGCTACCGACAACGGAAAAATGGGCACGCTCTTCGGTCTGGTGAGCGGCAAAAGGGGCGCGGGAACACCTTTATCCTGTCTCGGAGGAGGCAGCAAAAAAAATAGGGCAGGTGCAAAGCCTAGGCCAGCACTTTGGCGCTCGGATTTCCTTCTTAAGGCCGTGGCGCAACCAGCAGTGACTCCAAGCTTTATGTCGTTCTATTTTTGCGTAGGCTCCGCAAACCTTCGCGCGCGGACTGGTTCTCCTCGAGAAGATTGTTGCTAGCCGAAAACGTGGCGTTCGCGTTGGAGCTACAGATCGATGCTGGTAGGTCTCGACGGCTCTGGTCTCGTTTCGATGATGCCGATTCCAATAACGTCTTGGCATGACATTGACACCTCCCTGAACGCCTTGTACCGCTACCAACTTGGTTTCGGGTGGTCAGTGAGGGCTTCAGAGTTCCGATTCTAGCAGCTGCTACGGGCGGAGGTTCATCTGAATATGAGCAGAAGGAGTGCCCCGGTGATTTTTAAGTGTTGACTCGGTTTTCGACAGCAACCAACGTACACTGACTAGGTAGACGACACAAAAGGGAGAACCTATTTATTAACCGCGTCCCAAGAAGAAGAACCATTGCGAGAGATAGTCCGCTTTGGTTTTCCTTTCTAGATGCGATCGTTGCATTTAAATATAAATTTTTCTCGTGCTCTGTTCCTGTTTTGGCAAGAACGAAAACGAAGGCCGAGCGCGACGCGGGCTTTTCTACCTTTAACAAGGAGATCAACATGAATCCCACTCCGACCGGCGGGACCGGCACCGCTAGGGCCAGACCACTTCCTTCCTGGTGTGCAGAGGTGGAGGTGAAGGAAGGCATGGAGCTGAAGAAGGGACTTTCAAAAGGGGAAGTGCTTGTGGGGAGCGACCTGCGGCTCCGAAGCGTCCAGGCGTTTCTGCACAAAAATCGAACGAAGAACCAGAAAATCGAGGCGTATCTGAGCGAGCTTTTTCGCGAGAAGAAAATCGAGGTTGCCGACGGCACTTACCTGCTCTACGCCGTTTATGCGCGACATGGACTGCGGTCCTGGTTTCCAGCAGTCCCACCCCATTGAAAATAGCTTCGCTTAGTAAATGTTTGCCAGCATCAAAATAGCTTCGCTTAGTATAGTTTGTGATAGCAGTCGGAGGCGGCCGCGGACCCCGTTCAAGAGGTCCACGCCGTGCCGCAGGAGTAGCCCCTTGCTTTTTTTTACTTCTCCGCGTGTCCTAGTTCAAGTGGGCACTGACTAGCGCTAGGTGCAAGGTCGGACTCGGAGTCAAACGCAGACACTGGAAGTGGAACACCTAAAGAGCCCCGTCTGCGAATCCGCGGACCTTGACGCAATGATTGTAGTCAACCTAATTATACGTACTTCGCTCGTCCATTCTTGGTTGATGCAGATGCTGCCGAGTATCGACGGCATCGTGTATCGGGCAGTCGGGGACTGCCTCTGGAAATTAGGCCGGACTATCCTGAACATTCAAGAGGACCCCGACCTTCGGCTGAAACTTTAGCAAGACGAAAGCCGGGTAATGATAGCGAGTGGGCATCGAGATAGTAGAGCAAGTTGCTGGCTACGGGCATCTGATAGATAGCTCTGAGAATCTAAGGCAAGAGCTACTGCTGTTGTGGCGTCTCTGGCGAGAATCAGAAATAGGAGAGACCACGATGATGCGCGACGTGTAGCGGCATGGTGGACGCCGGTGGGATTGGTTATATCGAGCGCTGCTACTGCATGAAAAATTCCTTTCGTCTTTGCTAGTGCCACTTCAGGACTAGCAGTTCTACAGTACGCCTGCACGGGAGTGATCGCAATTGCGGTGCGGACTCAGTAGCAGCAGACGAGAACAGGAAAGTGGGTGACTTTTTCTTCATCTTCTTGATTGGGTAGAGAGAGATGAGCCGGCTCAATGCAGTGTTCCTTGCGGCACGAGTAGAACTAGAACTAGAGCTCGGGGGCCGCTCGCAGTCTTTTGTTAGAACTACAACTAGCGCGAAATTCTATAAAGGGTCCTTTCCAGAGGCAAATCCAAATAAGAATACTGCTGCGACGGCGACAATTAATTACTTTAAGTTGAGCTGCTTGAGGTTGAGCTTCCAGTTCCGCCTAGTATTAATGAATTACTGTGAGGCCGCTGAGGACCATGGATGAGGATGAGCAATCGCCCCCGCTATCTTATTATCGGCTTCTATGTTCTTTGTAAAAAAGGGCGGACATGCTTCGAGATGACTATTCGAAGTTGCCCGGCGTGACGTTTCGGGGTGGGAGTCAAGACGCGCGACTGTGGGTGAACATGATGGAGTATGAGAGTAATCCTACCACGCGTGATGCGCTTCCGATGGTCGTGGAGCAGGCGGCAGACGGACAGGGGCAGTAGCTGAATTCGGTGGTGGAGTGGGGGTGGGGGCGGGCGCGTGAATCGCGACCCTTTTCCAGCCTTTACGTAGGAAGGTAGCCAACCACCAGCAGGGCAAGACAACGTCTATTGAATCTGTTTTTCCGAGTACAAAGCATAGTTAGATAGAAGCTTACTTATACTTAGCCGCTGTTCGGCATTTTTTGTCTTTATTTGCGCAATTGTACGAAAGTAGTACAATTTCTATCCAGGTCGGTAAGTGATTCGGTGTTGAAGGCTTGCTACGTTCGCTTATTGGTAGGTAAGACGAAGCCAGCTGCACTCCCGCGCAAGCGCGGCACCCCCGCGCACGCGCGGCACTCCCG
>RXOD01006377.1:0-10517 GCA_005223375.1 Amoebophrya sp. AT5.2
CTGCAGTCGTTCTCGCTGGTGCTGAACGGTGGCAGGGCCCCTGCAGATCGAATACGTGTGGGCCCTGCCACCGTTCAGCACCAGCGAGAACGACTGCAGTGAGGATTGGATCTCCTGTGTGCGGTCGTGTGAGAAGTCCCAACTGGTGCTGGCCGCGGCCTACGACGGCGCTCTTCGGGTATTCAAGCAGAACCCTCCTGTCGAAGGTCATGTTGGCGAGGGGGCCTCTAGGGCTGGGGCTCCTGCGGGAGATAACAAAGACGCGTCGGAAGCGGGCGGTTCCTTGTCCGGATCATCGTCGTCCACCGCATCAAAGGAAACTACGAAGGGCGAAAAGAACGCCGCCGGGCTTGAGCTTCTCGCAACTACGCAAGTCAGCGCGAAAGACACGGGCCTTACCTTTGTGGAGGTGATCGACGTCGAGGTGGTGGAAAACAAGGACGGTCGGGCTGATGTGCCGAGAGCGGTCCGGGTCGTGTTGGGAGATAAGGACGGGGTTGTGCGCTTTGGAAAGGTGCTGCCAGAAAGCGGGGAGTTCCTTCTGTGCGCCTCCTCGAAAGAGGTTGAGGAGACCGACGACAAGACCAGCGCAGCGTACGAGAAGGCCGTCGAGTGCGTGGCCGTGAGCGGCAAGAAGCAGCTGGTGGCCACCGGCGGCTGGGACTGGGCCGGGGGAGTGAAGATTTGGAACGTGGCGGATGTGTTCGCGGCCGGCGCAGGAGCTGCCACCAGCATCGAGGAGAAGAAGACGAGTCTCAAGCGCTTGTCCGCAGCGGCGGTGTGTTCAGCATCGTCGTCTGACGAGACGAGGAAGGAGAAACAGAAAGGCGTCGGTGCGATGGCCACTGCGGAATTCGTCGTGGACACAAGTACGATTAACGGCAGTGGGCGCGAGCAGGTGAAAAACCGCGTCACCGGATTGCTTTTCCTGGATGAAGTTCGGCTGATCGTGAGCAGCTTGGATGCGACGGTTCGTGTAGTGGACCTCGTGAGCAACCGCGTGATTCCGCAGTCCGTGCTGCATACGGGACTTGCCGTGTGCCACATCGCTTTCTCCCCCCGAGCGAACCTCCTCGCGTGCGCGCACGAGTCGGGACGTCTGTCGTTCTGGGACGTTGTCGTGGTCGGCGGCGAGGACGCTACTCCTGGAACAGGAGGTGCCGAAGGAGCTCGTACGAAGGTTAGCTTCAAGATGGCTCCCAACCTCCCCGTGCTAAAGCTGCACCAAGGGGCCATCTCGAGCCTTCGCTTTCTCCCGGACGGGAACCGGATCCTGTCGGCGGGACTCGACGGCCAGGTGAAAGTGAGCGACGCACGGAGCAGCTTCCCGCTGCAGACCATAAAGGTCGAGGAGAGCAGAGACGGCGGCTCTGCGGCCGCGGCGGGAAAAGCGAAGTTTCCACTCAAAGTCACAACGGTGTGCGACTGCGCGGGGCCATTTGGGACAACCGGGAAGACCGAGGGAGAAGCCGCAACCATGTCGACCCTGCAGCTGGTGAGCGGTGCAAGTGATGGAAAGCTGAGATTGCACGCGGCATAAAGATCGAGATCGTCGTGGTGAGCCGTGATGTACAAGATGTACTAGATTGATAAATGCAGGAACAGGAAGTGCTACTTGTGCCTCACCTTCCTTCATCTTCAAGGAACAACCACGAAGCCAGCACCTCTGACGAAAATAATTAACGCTCACAGTGCTGCTCCTGCTGATCATAAGTTTTTTGTTTTATGGTGCCATACGACGGGGGCAAGCACGCAAAGCTACTTGCTTATATTAGACGCTCGCCCTGGCGCCTGATCCTGGAGCTGAAAGCAAACCGGCTCCGGAACAAGACAAGGAAAGTGATCTGTCGGGCTCTCGGAGTCAGAAAGCGGGGCAGCAACAGATGGCTCCTGAAACAAAGGGGCAAAACAAAGCAAAACCGAAACCCTATCGGTGATTATATTTCTCTTTCAAGACCACGTAGACGTTCTGTTCATTGACGCTCGGCGACGCAGCTTTTTCGTCACAGTTGAGTGAAGGAGATGCTGAGATGTGGATACCTGCTGGCTGTCATTCCCCTGCTTGTTCAGTTCGAGTTCAGATGGTAAGTATAAGTATATACATAGCTTTTCCTTTTGATGTGGTAGAGCACCAACCAAGAGCGCGCCGGAGTTGTGCCAACAATAGTTAAAGCGAATACCTATTTGTGAAACTGGGCTTCCGCAGCTTTAAAAAGGGATGCTGAGCAAGGTAGCTCAGTCGGCTCCTCGCGGGGGTGTGCGCCAGCTGACCGCGGCGCGGCGGAATCGCTCCGGCGTCGTTCTGCAGCAGCAGGCCGGGTTTTCCTCGAGCACCCAGCATCGCGTGGCCATCCTCGGTTTTGGCACCGTGGGGAAGGGGTTCGCCGAGATCGTGAAGGCGAAGAATGACATGTTGAAGGCCAAGTACGACCTGGACGTGAAAATCGTCGCGGTGTCCGACTTCCACAAGGGGAGCGTGTACGCGGCGGACGGGCTCTCAGTGGCCGAACTGCTGGAGTGGGACGCGGCCGGCAAAAGCCTGAACGACTTCGGGAAGGACAAAACCGGCTACAAACACGAGCTCGACGCACTGCAGACGTGCAAGGTACTGAACCGATAATGCGGTGAAGATTCGTAGTCGTACGTAGACCCCTGTCGCGCTTGCAGTTGCCGTTGCAGTGGCTTGGCACGCGCCAGTACTGGACTGCACTTGCTCATCTTGTTAGGCTCAGGGATAGGTGTACACGTAGGTGGCAGCCGTAGCTAGATTTTCCATGTCGCAAGACGTAGACGAGTAGATTAAAAATACTTCCGCAAGAAGACCAAAGAAAGGATCACGGGTTTCGATGCACCGCCATCGCTTGGTTTCCGCCGCCCGGCTGCAGCGGTAGCTTCCAGCAGATGCGCGAGAGGCGAAGGGAGAGAACAACGAGACGTCCTTGTGAGGACTTCAAATTTTTATTTTCTGAAAAGTTTATACAACCGCATAGCTATAGAGACAGTGACAGACCGACCATCATCCGTCAACATCCTGATCATTACACCTCTTGCTTCATCAGGACGTCGAAGCCGACAGTCTGCTGGAGATGACGTGGACCAATCTGGAGGACGGAACGCCCGCGATTTCCCACGTTGAGACCTGCCTCAATCACGGGAAAAACGTGATCACGACCAACAAAGGCCCAGTGGTCTTCGCCTACGACAAGCTAGATGCGCTCGCGCGCTCGAAGGGACTGCGCTTCATGATTGAAGGTTCATTTTCCTTTGTACGTACATTTTATGCATCCTCTTGTTCTTACTTTCTATAGTTGTAAGTAGATCCTCTTCCTGTGGTCGCGACCATAGGAAGCAACATATTTTTTTCCGTCGAGCCGTCGACAAGGCCGGCGTTGATGTTTTCACGTATCCTTCGACGAGCTTCATGGATGCTGATGCTTACGGTCGTCGAAATCGAAGTGAGAAATAGTCTCACTCGTAGCTACTTGTTTCTCAACATCTGCTGCAGGTTCCATAGTTTCCGGCACCCCGATCGTTTCGCTGATGCGCAACATGCCCGCGTGTGACTACACGGAGATCAGCGGCATCCTAAACGGCACGTGCAACTACATTCTCTCCTCCATGGAGTTCGACGGCGTGGACTTCGACACCGCCCTGAAGGAGGCCCAACGCCTCGGCTACGCCGAAGCGAACCCCAGTTTCGACGTCGGCGGCGGCGACGCCCGGGCGAAGGCCATCATCCTCTGCCGCATGTTGAAAGACACCTTCCCCACCGACAAAATCGAACTAGAGGTACGAAGCTAATACTTGTAAGGGAGAACTGGATGCGTAGCTAGAACGAAGAAGAAGCATAAGGCGCCCTTCCAGTGTTAAAATGGTGCCACCTCCACTCTCCTCAACAGGGCATTACGGAGGTGACGAAGCAGATGGTGGACGAAGCGAAGGCGCAAGGAAAGCGATACAAGCTGGTGTCCACGTTGAAATTCGACGCGGCGTCCCAGAAGATCACGTCGATCGCGGTAAAACCCACCATGCTGGACACCAAGGCGGATTCGCTGGCGAACGTTGGGGGCGCCCTGAACGCGCTGAACTTCAAAACGGACATGCTCGGACCCGACCTTACCATCATCGGTCCGGGCGCCGGGAAGGTGGAAACAGGCTACTCCCTATTCACAGACCTGATGTACCTCTGCGACGCGGGAAAACGCGCGCCGTAACAATTGGGAAGTATAAGCATGTACTTTCTTAAGTATCTCCTGTATAAACAAGAACTTCAACTTACTAAAAGCGGAGTAGGTCCTCTTCGTATCCCGCCGCGACCGACCTATTCGAGATAGCGCATAGTTCAACAACGAACTGACTCGACCTCGAGCTTAACCTGCACCTGATACAGCTGCTACAACTGCTGCTGCTACTCTTGCTGGTCGTGCTCGCTCCGGACTCGGTGCTGTAGTTGTTCATCTTCGTACTCGTAGCATTAATTTTTTTTTTTAATCAATGGTACGCCTCTGAGCCGTGACGGGCCCCGAGCATCCGCCGGCACAAGCCGAAGCTGGCGTCGATTCGCTCGACCGTGGTCGAAGAGTGCGAGTAGAAGCTGAAGCAATAATTTTGTTTCCACGACCACGACCTATCGTTAAATGAGCTTTTTCGACATTTTCGCTCACTTCATGGTCGCTGACCGCGAACACAAGCCTGTACAGGTGCAACCCCTGGCATAAGATTATAGTTCGAAATTAGCTGCATACGGCTACGTAGTTGTTCTTCTGCTAGTTAAGTAAACCAAGCATTGCTCCTTTTGCTATTGCTACTTTCTTGGTTGCTGCTGATGATTCTGGTTGGTCCCTAATAATTCTAGCTGAGCTTGATGTGGAAGCAGAAAGATATGGTGAAGGGCAAGGGCTTGTACTTAGGTTGTTTTCAAGAGACTTCCGTGTAAGAAAGTGGGCGGAAGTAGATTTTTCACTTTTTCAAGACCACCGCTCTTCATCCGGTTCCGGACTAAATCTAAAAAGCTCCTGCGTTGTTCGTCGGTCATGGCCACGGGCGACAAAACCTCCTGCCCGAAGGAGGTCCTGGGCGTCGTGTTCAAAACCAGGTATAGTAGACTCTGTCTTTCCCCCGGCCTGGTTGCTACTAATACAACTGCTAGTCCGTACTAATTGTAATTTCAGCTTCCAGTTCCACCCACGCGATCATGTGGAAGGAAACTCGTATAACCTGATCGAGTGTACGTGGAGGACCGTCGTGCGCGCAGGTTCAGGTGACCGTCCAGCCGTGCCCTCCCTTACCCAGCGTGTTGCGGTCGCGGAGGAAAAAGTTTCAATACTCGCGAACAAGAAAGAATAGAGTTGGCCAACAGGCGTAGCTGTGGAACTCTGAGCTCGTAGTTTGATGCCACTTCTTGTTTGAGGATGTGTCTCTGCCTCATGATCAGCTTTGTGCGCGATTCGTTCTTCGTGTGATCGATTTCTCCCGGGGGCTGTTTTTTTATGATGCAGAAGCAAGTCGGTATCGATATTCGAGATGGTGCGAGCTTGCCGAGTCAGCAGGTCGACTGTCAGGATCGAGTTCTGCTCTGGAAGTTCTGAGATCCTCACGACGAGGTTCCCGAAATCAGGAAACGGGTCGCCACATGCAACATGTAGGCATTTTGGTGAATACAGACGTTGCAGGTGCCGAGAGTTTCGGCGGGACAAATCACAGCTGCTAGAGCTGCATACTGGGTTTTCTTGCATTACCCGCCCTCCACACCCTTTGCCTAGTTCCTGCGCGCCGCTTCGCCTGCGGAGCGGCCCGTGGGACGACGTACCCAGTACGGCAACCGAGGGTTGGACTCGATGAACTTCTTCGCGTTATATGAGATCATGCGCGAGCAAAAGTAGCAGGTCCCCCGAGATGTCGAAGGGGTCCGCGGCCGACAGCGCTTCTAGCAGCAAGAAACGGCCGTCCGCAGGAGGGTGCGCAGCATCGGGATCGGACGGTCCCAAAAATAACTCTCCACGCGCCGGCGCTGGTTCCAAGCGGGCGAAACCGTCGTCCCCAATAATGCGTCCGGCGATGGTGCGCCCAGCGTACTCGCGGCTGCGGATCGCTCTCGTGCGTCACGGCGAGAGCAACAACAACATCCACGAGGCGACGGGCGACGCACTGACCTACTGGAGATTCCGGACCGCCGATCCGGACCTGACCGCGCGTGGGAGGAGGCAGGCGGAGCTGCTGGCAGAGCACCTCGCCGACGAAAAGAAGTCCCAGTTCTGGGGCCTCCACCCCATCTCCGAACTGTGGGTGTCGCCCGTGAAACGGACCATGCAAACGATCCACCCGCTCGCAGAAACAAAACTCCGCAGAAACGGAGGACCCTACTATGGAACCGCGCTTGTGGTCCAGTCATCATCTAGTGGTGGAGAACCGCCTGAAGAAGTTCGCATCGACGGCGGAAACCAACGCTATCGAGACGAGTCCCGAATCATGAGCGTCTACTCGAAGCGTACACAACTCATGGCTTTTGAAGTTGTTGCATGTAGATGTAGTTGCTTGTGTGGCTGATGTAGTTGTCTTTGTCTTTCATCGATCTTTCTGCATGGCTGTAGCTGGAGGTGTACTTCCTTGAACAAGATGAAGAAGAACTCCGCCGGGTGGTGGTGGTGGTGGTGGTGGTGCTCCGCCACCGTTGAAGACACATAAGGTGTAAAACTAGAACTAAAACACTAACACTATATTTATAATTAATACGACACGACAGCTGCGGAGCCGGCTGTCTACGAGTGTCTGAAGCCCATGGTGCAAGTAAACGCCTTCGAGCAGGGAGGCTTGTTCGAGCGGGCGATTGAGAGCGAGAACGATGCCACTGGGGAATTTCACCTGGGTGACATGACCGCGCACGGTGGCCTGACACGCAAAGAAATGCAGAAACTGTTCCCAACCTATCAGTTACCCGCACAAGTGACTGAGAGTGGCTGGTACAAACCCAAATCTGCGCCCCAAGAATCCCCGGCTGAAGCGAGGCATAGGGCGTACGAATTCGCGACTACGTTGAAAGCAAGGGCGAAAAATCTCGCAACGGGAACAGGTGAGGGTACCGGCGTAGTTGATGGAACTGAAAAAGAAGCTTGAGTTTTTGGAAGTATCTCTGTCTTGCGGGTATTTTTTAGAATTAAGGAACTCAAGCTTATATATAATGAATGTATGAGTAAGAGTATGACACTCCATAGTATGCTTCATTTATCACCAAACAAAGAACGAGAACAGCGCACGGCGAACTCGACCGCTCCTGCCTCAACATCGGTGAATCATCCCAGCAACCTACTGCAACAGCACCGGCGCCTTCGTCCGAGAACATTCTTTTGGTGGCGCACTTCGACTTCATTACGCAGCTCCTGGCCTCTCTCCTGCATTACGAGAGCAGTGATCCCTCGATGAAGGAGCATGGCTGCCTCATGCTTAGCCGCAGTACTAGTACATCGACAGCCGCAGCCCCCGCACCTGGAGGTGCGCCTGCACACGCGCCGCCGATGACAGACGCCATCTGGTTTCGCCACTTCAACACCGGAGTGACTATTGTAGATATTTGCGGGGTCACCGGCCAAACCGGCGTCGTGTGTGCGAATTCCATCGACCACCTGCGGGACCATCCAGAGCTCGTGAGCGGGTTCCCACTTGGAAACGTCAAGAGTCAAGATGGGTGAGGAAGTGCTAGCGGTGACAGCGGACTTAGAGTTTTTAATTTTATTTTTAACAGCTACTAAAAGATTTTTTGTTCTGCCGCTTCATGGTCGGTAACGGTAACAAACTACTCTTCGTTTTGAACAAACTACTCTTCGTTTTGAACAGACTACTCTTCGTTTTGAAAAATAGGGAAGTGCGTAGGTTCTGCAGCTGTTGCGCGGTCTTTGTCGCTGGTGGATCCGGAGCCCCTGTCCACGACTTAGAATAGCTTTCTACATCAGCGCGAGCACCATGCGGGTCCCGAGCACGTCGTAAGCTCGTCGTAGCAGGACACCCTCAGACACGTGGAGGGGCATGGACGCCCAGGGCGGTAGCAGAAACCGAAAAACCGAGTACGTACAGAGACCGGAAAGCACTTTTTTCAGAAGACAGGAGAAAACCGAAAAACAAAAAACAGAAAGAAAAGAAGACTTTCTGGCGAAGGAGAAACGCCTTCCCAAAGCAGATCGCGTGTCAGGCGATCAAAAAGTCGAAGAGTGTCGAGCAAGTTCGCGAGAAGTGGAGAAGTGACGGAATGACTCGCGTTGAAAAAGGTAACGGGACCACGCACCCACCTGAGGACGCAAACAAATGCAAGACGATTCCGACTACAGCACAGAGGAAGAGGTTGACGCTGACGACGAGTAGGCAGAGGGCGGCACCAGTTTCCCAGCACTATGCGTATGTCTGTGGCGGTCGGCTTGGAGTTGGAATCGGATCAGCATTGACCGGAGAGGTACAACGGATGAGAGCGGCGACTGTTCATTCTCTTGGGACAGCTCGTCCTTCTTCCGGCCCTGCTGATGTGGTCGTGGTGATGAAGATTTGCCTGTAGTAGAATTTTTACCTTTTTTGGTCTAGTGTCACGTTCACGCCGATGATCGGATAGCTACTAGATTGAAGGTTCAGGCCCTGGAACTACAAACCATGTTATTGTTTCCGCTGTTTCTTTTTTTTTTTCAATTTCGTGCTAAGCGCGTATTTCTTTGTAGTGAGCTAGTCACTGTCATATATAATTTATTGCATCTCTCTGTGGGGATCAGGATCTGATTTTTTTAGCAGAAGAACGCCAACCCGAGCAAAGAATCGACGCTGCAAATCACTGCAGTCCCTATCTACTTACTTTTATCATGGCGCGCGGACACCGAAACTCGAACTCCCACGCTGCTCCTCGCGATGTGCGCAACTCCAGCACTCTTGAGCTTGATGGGGATCGTTTGGCAAGTAGACCGCGAACCCTGTCGCCGCGGATGACGACTCAGAAGTATGACAGCAGCACTGGCGGAACGGTAGTGAAGCACGGTGGAACTGGCACCAGTATTTTTGCCGGCGGAATTCGAAGCAGTGTATTGCGCCTTTATTTGCAGCTTCGTGTGCGCCTGCTGCGCTTGATGATGGCTCCCGCTTGTCGAGAAGGAAGAGGATGGCGCGAGTGGTTGAAGCATGGGTCTGCCTTACTGTCCCCTGCGTCTTCACGAGAGGAGCTGCTGACGATGGCGCAGTATTTCTTGTTGTTCCTGCGCGAGCAGGTTGGCGAAAAGACAAACAAATATGCGCTATGTTGCAACGGATTGGAAAAAATCGGCATCACACGCCGGACGCTGCGCTGGGGCTCCGCGCTGGAGTGTGCGAGCACGGTCGCCGCGGACTACTCTGCACTCTTCAGTCCTCTTCTGTCGACCACAAGAAATGACGATATTGGACGAGTGGAAGATCATCACCGCGGTCGGGACTTGCGGATGGGGATATCAGACAACGATAGCAGCAGCAGGCGGCACCCGCATCAGGACGACCAGGACGACGGGCACTGCGACGGGCGGCAGCCACTTTCTAACAACGCCTCCTGCTCCACAAGCGCGACCACAGGAGCAGGACGAGTGGACCGAGCGATCATTTTCTGCCGGCTCGTGGCGACCTTGGGGGATCTGTTCTACATGTCGCTCGAGCATCTCAAATCGCTCGCCAGGGACTTCCGCCTGCTTCCGTTGAGCAGCCGCGCCGTCGACGTGGTTGATGGCGTTTCCGAGATAGGCGACATTGTCTGCTCCCTTTTCACGATCCTGCAGAACCTGTTCTTGCTGCGCGCCGAGCAGCGACTGGTCGAGCTGGAGGAGGGCGACGAGCAGGGAAACGACGCCGAGCAGGGCGAGAGAGCCGCGCCGGGCCACCAGTCGCAGACGCAGGAGTGGAGGTCCCAAGACGAATTAATAGAGCAAGAAGAAGAAGAGCAACTTGAAATGCAGTTGTCCGGCAAGGCCTCTCCCTCCCTGTCGGTCGGTAGGGCGTCAGTCGACGTGGCGAGCACTACAACTACTACCAAGTCGTCCGCCGCGAACGCAACCGCATCCGCAAGAACCAGCCGCACAAGGAGACTCTCCACCCGCGAACGCGATTTTTACACCACGCGTGTAGAGTACCCTGCGACCGCGATTCGTGCCAGTGTCAGCGCGAATCAGTCCGGCCGTCGAGCGGCCCTGAGCAGAAGCTTGAGGCTCTGGGAAATCGTGCGACACTGCTTCTTCCTGCCGGCGTGGGTGTATTGGATGACGGATAGTCTCCGAGAGGAAAAGCCCGCCTTTCCCTCGGCAAAGACGGCGGCAGTCTGTGGCATGGTCGCGCAGCTGTGCAGATTCCGCATACTGCACCTGCGACTAAAAGCTAAAGCTGAGCTTAAGCCGGGATTACATTCTGTTTCATATTCATCTGTCGCTTACAACTAGCAGTCGAGAATTCAATGGCAAAAATCCCATGCACGTCGAGGAGCACGAGCCGAATGATTAAGAACAAAAGTAAGAGTATCCACTACTCGCGCC
>RXOD01006378.1:0-10517 GCA_005223375.1 Amoebophrya sp. AT5.2
CACAAGTTTGACATTCTCGCAGAAGAGGTAGCGCAAAACCAGGCTGCATACTCGGAAGAGGAAGACGACGGCGAGTCTGAACTGCATGGAGCTGGCTGCGGCAGCAGCGGAGCATGCGGCGCAGTGCGCGGCTTCCTCGCAGCAGCAGGCAAGACGAAGAAGGAGATGGCGTGTCCCGCAGTGAGCGAGAGCGACAGCGACTCGGACTGCGACGACACCACGATCCCGCGCAAACTGGGGAAAAACGGAGTGAACTCCATCGATCTCATCGACTGGGAATCGTTGAAGACGGTCACGAAGAAATCCCGGAGCGAGCTGGACAAGTTCGACGAAATTACCATGCGCACGCTGAACGATCCTCCGCAGCGTCAGCACCTCGAGTGGCGAAGATGGAAAGAAACGGTGTATCTTTGGGCCTTGGCCCTGAGAAAAGTCCGCGCGTCGTTTACCAAAATGGGGCAAATGGTCTTGAATAAGTCGTTCGCAGGGCATGAGGGCGAATACAGCATGGCCGTGAGTGCCTCGGCGTCGCGCGACTTGATTTCGATCATGCACCACCTCGACACGAAGTTCTCGATCCCCGTCCGGACCATCATCGAGAAGTGCGAGGAAATAATTCCAAAAATAGTACGCCTGGACGGGCAGTCGCCGGTATTGTTTTTGCAGTTGCTCAACCTCATTTTCATCCGCGAGCAGGACTTCAACAAAAACCAGCGGTCGGAGCACAACAAAGTCATGAGGGGTCTCTCGGCGTTGCGGTTGGAGCACAACACCGAGCAGCTCATCAAGAGCAAGTTGCCGGCCGAGGTGGACGACATGGAGTTTATGCAGCTGGAGAATCTGGTGGACACGCTGGGCGTCAAGGACACAACCCGGTACGACGCGGCAGGAAAGAAGCACGAACCGAACAAGTCCGGCGAGAAGGACTGGATTGTGGAACTCATGGTGGCGATGGGGGAGCGGCTGCGCGGCGACGCCAGTTCGCACAACACGCACATGAACAACTTCTTCAATTCCGGGAGTCGCACGGGCGCGGCCGGCGCAGTGCATCTCGCCGACGGTGGGTTGAACCAGGGAGGGCAAATCGGTGGTGGACAAATCAACAACATCACCGGACAGCCCGGCCTGCAGCCGAGCGGACAGGTCAAGGACGATCGCAACACGCTGCGCGCCAAGGACAAGGCCTACTGGGACAAGCTCAAGCTGGTCACCCCGGCGCAGAAGGATGCGAAGCTCAAAGCGCGGAAAGAGATGCTCTCCGCCCAGAACAACACCGAGGGATACTGGTGTGAGTTCGGGGATTGGTGCGAGTCAGTGCCGCGCACGGGCGATTGCATCGGCAGACACTCCGGTCCAGAATTTGGTCGTCTCATCCGCCGTTTCGAGGACGAACACCCCGAGGAATACAAGGTCTGGAAAGCCAAGCAGGCCGAGATCAAGAAAGAGAAGCAGAAGCAGAAGCAGAAGGCCAAGAAGACCACTGCAGCTGGCGCTTCGGGGTGATCGATCGAAGGAAAACAACAGGAAAGTAAAAGTATTTCGGAAAATACAGGAAGTGCTTTTTGTACAACCGCTGAGGGAGGAAAGTGTAATGGAGAGGAGAAGCAGCAGATTACGGTGCAAATCAACATCGGTGCCAAGTCGTGCAGTCATGTGAAGACGACTGGCGATTCCGACGAGAGAAGCTGTGGTCCAGTCAATAATTCCTCATCATCGTCGTCTACCTCCGCTACCAATGTTGAAGTTGTTCATCCGAGCGGACCGAGCTATGCAGATGTGGCCCGTGAAGCAGCAAAGAGCAGCTCTAACGCAACAGAAAAATCTAAACCCAGTCCGGCGACGCGTCCCACTGCCGCGTCTGGTCCATCTCTTCATCGTCGTGACAGCGACAAATTCGGTTCCGGAAAATCTAAATCTGCTGGAACGCGCGAAACTCTTCTTCCCCCTGACGACGACATTGCCGATGGGAGCGACGAGCACGCCGCAGAACAGGAAAATTCAAAAAGTGTGGCGCAGACAGAGCTGCCGACGCTCGCCGACAGTAGTATTGATGCGGCGGGGCGGTTGACGCTCGATGTACAGGCGTACAACAAACGAATTCCTTCCACGTCCACGCAAGGTTCGGACTTCTGGCAAAAGCCGTCGCAGAAGCGCGCGAAGTTTGCAGACACCACTGCGCAGTCACATAGCGGTACCGCGAGCGACATCGAGATGGATCTGAGCCAAGGCAGCGGCGGCGCTGAACTGGCAGATCTCAACCAGATATTACTACAAAATCAGAACTCGAACAGGTTTGCTGCTTTGGAAGAGGACGAGGATACAGAAATGGCAGACCGCAGCGCCGCGCAGTCGCGACGCTCAGATAGCAGCATCAGCGACATTCGACGGAGCAGTGGCATCAGCGACATCCAGTCCTATCCCGAGACACGCGCTTCGAATATTCCTTCAGTCCACGACCACCGTGACTCGTCGTCAGTGTTGTCGCGTCCTGCGTCGACGCGAATCGACGACGATTTTGGGTCCACGAAGGATTCCAGCGCAGACCGAGCAACAAACAGCAAAATACTACCAAAAGTTCGTGAAGATCGAGTGCAAGAACGAGTACAGGAGCTGTTGCAGAAAGTAGCTCCCATGACGAGTTTTCACATTCCCGCGTCCACGTCCAACACGCAGCCAGAATTGCTCTTGTTCACCTCCGACGAGCACGGCACGTACGAAGTCGGCATTTTCGATCGGAGCCGAGCAGACCTGGCCTGCTACATTTTGTTCACTTCACGAACGCCAGGCAGTCCGACGATTGGTCTTGTTTTGACCGACACGGGCTGCACGCACAACCCCATCCCGGAGTCCGTCTACAACCGCGTGAAACACTTGAGCAACACTGGAAAAATGTTGCTGGAGGAGGAGACTCGGTTCGGCACTGCGGCAAATGATCGGGAAGATCAAAGCGCACCCGTCGCGCGCTACTTCGACATCCTGTATTTCCGCATCAACGGCTGCGCCGACCTCTTCGTCGCCAAGTTCGTGATCGTCGACGGCGGGAGTATAGCCACATTTCCGTTGATACTCGGGCTGCCGTTCATGAGGCAGTACGGTGTTGACATCAGCATGAAAACAGACCCTGCGGAGCTGAAGATAGGGAACGACGCCTTCCAATGCGCAAAGCAACCACTACCGATGGTGGAAATCGAGTTTGTGAACGAGCACGTCACCGTGGGTCGCTACCCGGTGTACGACGCGGCGTCCGCAATGATGATTACTGATCGCTTTGCTCCGGACAACATTTCTACCGACGAAGGGGAAAGCTGCGAGTCGTCGCGAGACAGCAGCACCAGTCGGGACGCGTCCGTCGAGAAGGATCCAAGTCTTCTTCTTTTCACAGCGCCCAGTCCGCCTCTCAAATGGAAACCAAAGCGTGCCGCCACTGAAGTTCGCCTGACCGTCGCCCAGATTTTGTTCAACAGCAACGAGGACTTTCTAGAAAATGAAGCGTTCTTGGAGGAGGTTGACTCCATCATCGGGGAAGACGGCGGCGACGCAGCCGAAGCAGCACCGGCAAACGAAACAGAGGAGGAGCGGAAGGAGCGGCTGCGCAAACAAGCCTTGCGCGCTTTTATGGAGCGGGAACGTCGTAGCCTCGGACATAGCAAGTCTGCAGAAATGCTATACGAGGGCGAGGCACTCGAGGTCCTGAAGCAGGTGAGGGCGTCTTGTCGCTTGTGCGGCATGTACGACGACGCGCATGCCATCCGCACCAGGGGAGCACTATTACAATTTGCAGTAGATCGTAACATGATTTGGGTCATGGACGTGGTGCCGACGAAGATCGGGATGTTGGTGAAGGTCATGGACGCTTGTTCACGCTATCGCCACGCCGAGATTTGCGACGCCCACGAGGCCTACGGAGGAAAGGTGGGCGCTGCAGTGCGATGTTTCCACAAGGGGAAGCGGTTGATGGGGGGCGAGCCAGAAATGTTGATTGTGGATTTGGGCAGCGAGCTGGTGTCGAGGCGGTTTAGGCTGACTGTGGGGGCGACGAGCACTGACATAAAAATTGTTGGGTTCAAAGCCGCGCATAAAATCAGCAAACTCGAACAAGACAACGGGCAGACGCGGCTCCATATCAGCAAGCTCGTAAACCCACCCTTCGAGCCTTGGTTGGAAATTTTGCTTTGGAACTACGCGCACCACTCCGAAGATCAAGAATTTTTTGAGTTTAACCTCGCCGGCTTGTTGCAAGTGTGCCTGAAGATCAAGGCCAACGCGTACGACTACCCAGCGGAGACCGAGATGAAGCAGCTGTTGCTGGAAGAATACCTCTGGCAGACGAACAACAAGCCGATCCTCGGGACTTGCTTGAGCGCGCAGAACCTCCACACCGGATCGTTCAATAGGGGAGCGAGAGACTGGGAGTTCTTGTTGGAGGAGACGCCGGAGTGGGATACCGGTTCGAAGTCCGACGCCGACATCCACATGCAGCGCGTGTCCAAGATCCAGAACGCGCGCAGGGAAGTAGTGGTGCAGCGTGACCTCGAACTATACGCACGGCGGCGCGAGCTGGTCTCCAGGATGTATCGCCGGGGAAGGAAGCTGCGCCTGAAGCCGGGAGAGGAAGAACCAACTCTTTCGCAGTCTTTTCCGATCGGGACGCGAGTGCAGATCCGACGCCCAGAAACAAGCAAAATCCACAAGTGGGTGGAAGGCGAAGTGCAGGGCACCGACGAGGTCACGCAGACCGTCCTGGTGGAACACAACGGTAGGGCTCAGCGCTACAATGTCACGGATGTAGCGGTGGAGAAGCCAGCCGATGAAGGAAGCTATGTGGCAGAATTCTATCCTGATCAGGATCTTCTCGACCTGGTGGTCGACCGGGGTGCGACGGTGGTGTTCGACAACGAGGAGGACGAGATCGTGCAGAACGATCCGACTGTTCTTCACGTCCCGCGGCGAGATTTGTTTTACAAACTCAAGGACGGGGTGTCGACACACAAGCCAAAGAGTTTGGGAGGTGATTTGGGGGGCCACGTGTGCGAGCATTGCAGTGAGCGGTTTACCTCGCGTCGCCGTCTGCTGCAGCACATGAACACAACCTGCAGATCGTGCCCACTCTCGACGCAGTACCGGGAAGGAGAGCGCACTGCTGTATCGTTTTCAGCAGCGCCACCTGACGTGAGGCAGCCTCCGCCGCACAAGCCCAATCATCGTGCTTTTCCTCGTGCTCCGGGTCCGAGTGCGCTCAAGAGCAACAGCAAGTACGACATTGCGCCAGTCAACGCTGAACAGGGATCCGTAAAATCCTCCATTTCCTCTGCCGACGACGACGTCCCACAACGCGAAGTCCTACGGGACGCGGCGGGCATGCAGTTGCGGAATCCTGCCAGCATGCCTCGCAATCATCCGTTTCCGATGGACGGAGGGTTCAAGGATGTGGTGAAGTGGGCGAAGGAGGAGGACCTGGTGCAGGTGAGGTGGCGTGGCCGAGTGTTCGAAGAACATGAGGACGGTGTTTGGAGGCTGCGGGACGAAGAAGTGGTGGACGAGGACGAGTCGGCTATTCTCGAGCCAATCTTCTACGGCGACGTGGAGTTGGATGGAGGCGCTGTCCCGCCCCCACTCGGAAGCATATCGCGGCATGTTGTTGATTCTGAATTGGATGAGGAGGAGGCTGCTGGTGAGAAATTGCCAGCTGACGCGCCATTCCCACGCAACGACGCGCCGGTACCGCAGGTTGAAACTCTTGCTGAAGCCCGTGAACGTCGTCACAGGGCACGGCAGGAACGACTCGATCGGCTGGACCAGCACAAGCTGAAAAACGTCAAGCGGGCGCGCCCAGTTGTCACTTCATCTTCTTCCAGCAGCAGCTCCAGCGAAAATTCGAGCAGCATGAGCGTCGACGAGCCGGGGACGAAGAGCGATGGAAAATTTGTTCCTCCTGCGAAACGTCTCCGCACAGCCGAATCTTCGTCCTACATGGGGTACACCAGCTCGCGACACCACCTGCTGGAAAACAAACAACAAGTTTTTCTACCCGTCGGCGAGCGACTCTTCAAAGACGGCATCCTCAATGAGAAAGTGCGGCGGGAAGTCGAGAAGTACAAGACGGGGGTCGAGTTGTCGATCGGCGATGGTGAAATTTTTATCACTTCGTCAGCCGAGACACCGGACGCCGACACTGTCCGTGCTTACGACTTTTCTGTACTGGCGGCGGTGGAGAAGGTGTTGGCGAAGTCATCGCAACAGACGCAGGTCTTTCGTCTGTTGCGAGGTGGCCCCAACAAGCTCTGCTTCTCGTTCTCGCAATTACTCAACGGGAGGTGCATGCGCGGAGATTTGAACGCCAAAAACAACAAAGATATCCAATTCGTCGTCGTCGAAGCGCAGGCCCATCGCGGAAAAATCAGCGGGCGCGTGGATCCAGGACGACATTGCAACTTGCGGTTCGGCGCCGGTTGCAGCCCGACTTTTGTGGACGATGAAGCCGCGAAGGAGCTGGTGGAGAACACGTGGGTGGTGCGACTTTACTATGAAGTCTGCGCGGATGCCCACGAGGCTCTCGATTTGCATACTGAGGGCGCGAAGTCTACTTCCATAACTACCGATCTCAAGACCGCCGAAAAGTTGGGCTTCCAGTCGTACGCATACCCCGCTTGCGTCGCCGAGGTAAGGGCCGTTAGTGATAACGGAGTTCTTGGCAAACGATACAAGAAGGCGGAGCTGAAACGGCTGGGGAAAACCAATATAGTCACCTCGCGGTGGTTATTGGTTATCAAAATTGAGCGTGTCTCGGGGAAGTTTGTGCGGGTGAAGGCGCGTTGGATAACGCACGGCTTCAAAGATTTGCGTTATCGTCGCGGAGCAGGGCAGGAGCCGAATCGAAGGAGCTACACCATCGGGGACGCGGCGCTGGTCGCGCTTGTACAGTTTCTGCAGGCAATCCAGGTCCCGCCGTCCCTCGGGGACATCAAGGAGGCTTTCCTTCGGGGCATGCTCTTCACGGAGATGTGCGAAGACATCGAGGACCAGGAGGCTTTCCTTGAGATCCCCGAAGCAATCGTCGAAATGGAAATGCCCGGGGTGGAGGCGTTGGACGAGTGCGTGCAGCAGGTGAAGTCGCTCTACGGGAACAAGGACGCACCGATGGGTTGGGAGAAGAAATGGCGGAAGGTTTGCCGGATCGCGGGCTTGCAGCAAGCGGCTTCCGACCCGAGCCTCTGGCTCTACTACGCCAACGCGGCGGAGCAGAAGGCCATCGAGGACGGCAAGGAGGTCGAGTACTTCAAAACCAAGATGGCAGAAATTTCCGCAATTCCCCCTTCTGCGTTGGAGCAGCGTGTCCGAGTTCTTGAACTAGGAAGCGTGCCGTTGGTGCCGGAGCTGACGCGTCCCAAGTCGAACGTGAATGTGGTAAACCCACACACGTTGGTACTCAACGAGCAGGTGCTACCTCATGTGCAGCGGCGCGACGACCCGCTGGGCGCTTTAGGCATGCACGTCGATGATAGTATCAGTGGCGGGAAGCTTTTGTTCCACCTCCGAACTGCAATAATTTTTCAGCATTTCGAGTTGGGGAGCTTCACCACCCTGGGACCAGGCCAGAGGGAGAACTACGTGGGTAGGGAGTTGATGGTGGTGCCGATGGTGTTTGACCAGTGGCAGCTGCAGCAACATCTTTCCGCGAACGCAGTACGAGTGGCCGACAGCGGTTTTGTGCCGGCGGATGGTGCGATTGACCAGCCGACGGAGGACGAGCTTGCCGCTGCCGAACATTTCACCGGGCTGCGCCGCGATACCCCCGTGAGCGAGTACCCGATGTCCGAGTCCGTGACCTTCGACCCGATGTGGTATGTTTCCAACAACCAGCTTGCGATGCCCGTCGTGTATTACCTGTCACAGACGGCGTACGCGAGTCGGCTGAGCCAGCTGTCGGACGACGAGGTGCGCTCGTACTTCGCGAAGAAGCGCGTGACCACAAATTTTTGGGCAAAGAAGGAATTGAAAAGTCCGATCAAGGGCAAGTTGGGCGAATTGATCTGGCTGCAGAAGTGCAATGGGATTATTTGCGAAGAAGTGAGCCGACTCGCGGGCGAAGCCCACATCGCGGAGGAGTGCAGCACGCCGGAGGAGATCGATTTGTTTTTGGGGCGGTTGAACAACATCATACTGATTGCTCAACTGCCAGAAACAAACACCAGACGAGTCTACTTCCTGGCGGGGCTGCGAAAACACCACTTGGCGAGCGGTGGTGATGCAGGGATGGAGCGCATCGGAGGAACGTCTTTCCTCGCGGCGGTGGGAGTCATGCGCACCACGCACCTGAGCATGCACCACGGCAAGCCGAAGCGGATATTCCATAGTTCTACTGGAATAGAGCTTTTGTCGCAACGCGTGCTTTCCGGCGAGAATGTGTCCCTTTCGCAGATATTGTTCGATTTGTCGCTGACCCAGATCAACAGGCCGATCCTGCAGATATCGGACGCGAAGAATTGTACGTCGGAGCCGTCCGAGAGAAACCTTAAGCCTGATCATTATTCGTTGGCGATGTTGATCAGGGAGGGTTTCTTGGTGGTGAAACATGGTCCTGGTCCGGACATGTGGGCGGACGGCTTCACAAAAATCATGCGGCTGGCCAACGTTTACCTGTTGCACATGGCGGTCAACTGGGGATTACTCACGGCACGGATGACCACCATCGTGCAGGAGCATATTTCTCTAGTTGAGAAGCGTGAAGCAGACAGGGCAGCACACGCGCAGGAGCTGCTGCAGGGTACAGAACAGGAGGTCGACTTCGAGAAGTGGCTGCAGACGGTGGCAGACGAGGACGACGAGGACGGAGACGACGGAGAAGTTTTTGTTGTGCAAGGAGGAAGCATTTTTGCAATTCTGGGTGGGAACAAAGGTTTTTGGTCGGAGGACGCCGAGGTTTGTGTACGTTCACACAACGTTCCTCGGGTGTGGTTGGCGACGCCAGTCCGTGCTGATGTTAGCGACGAGCAGGCGCGGGAGTGGTTCACTTCTAAGCGCACCACGAAGCTGACGTTTGTGGACGACGAGGGCGGTAGCACCACCATCGAGGACGAGTGGAAGCAGGGTGAGTTCAAGGCTGCGCGTGAAGGAGAAGCACGACCATGGACCGGCACCACCACGTTCTACAAGAAGGCCACCTACCGCGAGAAGACTATCTTACCCCCGGAAGCAAAGCTGAACCCGCACGCCACTCCGAATTCTCGTGGCGGTCAGCGTCTTCACGCAGTGCCGAAACTGCATGTTATTCCGGACGTGTGGGAGGAGACCGAAACTCACTTCATTCGCCGCCACACCACATCGCGCTTGGCAAGGTTTACTCCTACGCGCGTTGAGGGACTGTCGGAGGCGGACGCGCTGGAGTGGGTGGACGACCCGCGGATCACTGAGTATCGTTTCGATGGAGACAGTACCGCGCTGCCGCTAGTTCGTGAGGAGGACAACTGGCGGAAGGCAAAGGCGAAGGGACATGCCATCATCCGACGCGGCGCTCGGTGGACCGGCAGGACCACGCTCCAGAAGCGTGCAGCAAAATGCGGGCACATGTTTTGGGAGCGACCACCCAGTAGTACAAGTAATAGTTATTCATCAGATGTCATGTTGTTGACGATGGAGTCGTCGTGTTGTGGGGGAAGCAAGAAGTCGAGAACAGGAGGCGCGGTTGTCGAGCCACAAGAAAAAAGAATCGGTATCAAAAACGATCCGGTTTTGCGGACGGTGGACTCTTCCACCCGCACGGCGCCTGATTTTCCTTCTTCCTCGCTGGTTTTTGGACCATCTTCGGTGGAGCGCAGGCGCGACGAGCAGCAGCGCGGTCGGTCTGCAATTCCTCGGGCGGTTACGCCAGTTACCCCCTCCAAACGGGGCCCACGACAGCAGAAGCAGGGCGGGGCTGTGGTTCTGGCCACTGCTTCCACTTCGCAGCTGGCAGACGGCGAGCGTGGTCACTCTAGTGCAGTGGCGGGGCTGGCCTTTGCAACGGCTGGCAGTGGTGGAAACCAGGGGGGCACAGCCTTGGACCAGAAAACAACAACACCAGGCGGACACGGGGACAGCGTGGGGCTGTCCAATGCAGGAGCATCGTCCAAGCCAAGCACCCAGCACCAGGCTGATGATTTTATCACCGGTGGAACCTGGGGGCCAGGGGTGTGGAAGCAGTCGAAGTACCTGTGGGAGTTCGTGCACAACAGCGACCGGCTGGTCAGTGAGCTGCTAATACCGACGGAGGCCAACGCGCAGAGCGGGCCGACGGACGCGCAGCTGGGGACAAAGCGGACTACCTTCTTTAACTGGGCTACTGATCCAGCGGAGCGGGCGCCACGCCTGTTTACCGACGATTGGAGGCGTGGAGAAGAAGGCGACGAGAGTGTGCGGGGGACACGACCGGAGCCAGCGTTGCCGGGGCGCGAATCGGAAGCTTTTCGGATCCGGAGTACCACGTTTACCAAACCGTGGACCCTGGTGCAGATCCAATGAACATTTGCAATTTGTGTATA